>JAGKTI010038118.1:0-10778 GCA_018397915.1 Birgus latro | reverse complement strand
CGTCTAACCCCCAGCTTACTATGTTTACTCCTGAATAAAACACTTGTATAAATTTTTATTTTATTCTACTCTTTTAGAGCCTGGATCAATTTACTAAATGCAAATATATGCACGGTGATAATGTTTTAAGTTTCTTCCCGCAGAGCCCAACTGAGACCATGGGATCACTATATTCACGTGTATCTGTAACTTTTGAATTCCTGAAGAGTCCAACTGAGACCACGGGATTATTAGCTATATTCACGTGTATCGGTTTCTTTTGAATTCCCGCAGAGTCCAGCTGTGACCACGGGATTACTGTATTCACGATATTCACGTTGTTATGTCTAGAGTCTCATCGTCCACAGATGCCCCGTCAACTCAGTGTACCCATACATTGTGTCATGCGTTATTTAGTTATTCGATTATTCATTGTACTTTACTACTTTCTCTTTCAGGTTATTCATACTGGTAGCTTATAGATAATGTATTATATAATGTAGCTTTTCTTTTTCAGTCTTTCCTATGAAATTTCCATGTCAGTTTTTCCATGCTGCATGGTGGTCTTTCTCACTTTTTCTTGCCAGTTTTGGCTGGAGGGTTTGGAGGTGGGGGGAGCCTTCTTGCTTTAATATCCTTATCCTTCAGCATGTAGAGTTAGATCTTGTAGTCATAGTCTACTCTGTAACAAACAGCCTCGAAAGGACCATAAGGTCTGTTGCTGTTTGCTTTCCTATGTACTCCTATGTACACTACCCAAGTACTTAAATGTACTCACATTCTCAATATCCTCCTCATCCAGTCTCAATGTACATTCATTGACTTTACTTCTCTCGAAGACCATCACTTTACCCTTCCCTACATTCACCTTTAGATTCCATTTCTTACACACTCTCCCAAACTCATCTATCAACCCTGGCAGCTCCCCTTCGCCTTCACTTAACAACACAGTATCATCTGCAAACAACAGTACAGTGAGTATCCAAACACTGCCCTCTCTCACTAGGGCCACTCCAACATCCACTGCCTAAACTTGCATCTCGTTTATAATTCCATCCATGTACAAATTGAAGAACCATGGAGACATGACACATCCTTGTTTCAATCCAACCAGGCGAGCAGGGCAGTACTCCCCAGGTGGATGGAAAGCTGATGACAGGGAGAGCTGGAGCTCCCGTTTCTTCAGCCCTTGGGACTAGTTCCTGACCATCCCCCTTTGCTGAACTTTTTCTGTGTTTCAGAGAGTAGGCCAGAATGCTCTCCAAAACAAGTTTCTCTAACTGTGAACGTTAATCTACATACACAGTACACACTACACTACCTATTCAAAATTAAAGAACAATGGCCTATCATAACCATGCCTCGGAGTCCCGGGGGGGTGGGGTCCATAAATGCCCCCATCATCCGCCCCTCTCCCGGTGATTACTCAATATGCCTGGATCCACTATCTGACTTACTTCCTCTTTGTTTCTGCAATATTCACGACCTTTCCTCTAACTTTCTCTCTCTTGCACATAACCTCTCCTCCTCTAAACCTCAACTTCTCTTCATATCACGAGACAGCTGTCTGAGGTAACTTACAGCAAACCCTCTTCTGTATCCTCCTACTTTCTCTATAGTCATTTCAAAGCCAAAGGTGGCTGTTGTGTATATGTACCCAACGACCCATCTTGTTCTCATGTTCCTGAACTTGATTCTTCTGAATTCTCTACTCTCTGGCTTCGGCTCTCCTGTCATTCTATGACCAAATATACAGTATCTGCACTGTTTAATTATCTCCTAATGCTAGTGACTATCAAAAAGTCTTCGACTATCTTACTTCTACGATGGAACACATTCTATCCATCTCTCCTTTTTATGAAATCTCCATTCTAGGATATTTCAATGTCACCACCACCTTTGGCTTTCCTCTCCTTTCAATGACCCACCCGGTGAACAAGCCTACACCTTTTGTATCCTTAATGACTTAGAGCAGCTTGTACAGCACCCTAACCGTATCCCTGACTGCCTTGGAGAGAGTTCCAACATACCTGACCTCTTGCTTACGACTAATCCTTCTGCATACACTGTTAATCTTTTCTCTCCGTTAGGCTTCTCTGATCATAACCTTGTTTCCTTAACCTGTCCTATCGCTCCTGTATGGCCTGTGGTCCCTCCAAAGAAACATCATCTGTGGCACTTTGGCGCCGCAGATTGGGAGGCCCTTAGACAGAACTTCTTTGATTTTTCTCTGGAATGATTACTGCTTCCATGGCCTGGAGCCATTTGAGTGTGCCTTGCACATTACAGAGGTAATTCTCTCGGGCATGGAAGCATGCATTCCTTTCTCACATCCTTTGACTAATGCAAGAAAGCCTTGGTTTACTCAAGCTTGTTCTAATGCAGTCCGCAACAAGGAGAGGGCCTTTAAAAGGTCCCGGAGCCAACCCACCCTGAATCACATCTTTTTTGTTTCTGCCCAGAATCATGCTAAGTCTGTTCTTTGCTGTGCTAAAAATAATTTCATCCATACCAATTGCTTTCAACTCTCCAACTCAAATTCTTCCCACTCCATCTGGCACCTTGCCAAAAACCTTTCTAACAACCTTACCTCATCATCCTTCCCTCCCCTTTTCTACCCTGACGGCTCTGTAACTATTTCTTCTACTGATAGAGCAGATCTCTGTGCTCAGACTTTCTCCTTCAATTCCATCTAAGACGATTTCGGTGCTATTCTTCCATCACTTCCCCCCCTCTGACTTTCTCAGGGCTGACATTGAAATTTCTTCAGCTGATGTATTTTCTGCTATCACTGACCTCAATACTAACAAGACATATGGGCCTAATGGAGTCCCTCCAGTTATCCTGAAGAACTGTGCTTCTGTGGCTACACCCTGCCTAGGCAAACTCTTGCGCCTTTGTCTTTCGCCATGTACCCTTCCTTCTTGATGGAAGTTTGTCCTCATACAGCCAATCCCAAAGAAGGGTGACCATTCCCAACCCTCTGACTATCGTCCAATTGCTTTAACACCCAGTGTGTCAAAAGTTTTCGAGTCAATTCTTAACTGAATAATTTTAAAGTATCTTTCCTATCACAACCTTCTTTCTGATCGTCAGTATGGGTTCCGTCAGGGACACTCCACTGGCGACCTTCTCACATACCTTTCAGACTCCTGGTCATCCTCCTTTCGGGACTTTGGCGAAAGCTTTGCCATTGCACTTGACATCTCAAAGGCTTTCGATCGAGTCTGCATAAATCTTTAATTTCTAAACTGACCTCTTACGGTTTCTATGCTTCTATCTGTACCTGCATCTCTCGCTTCATTTCTGGTCGTTCTATAGCTGCTGTAGTAGACGGCCATCGATCTTCTCCTAGATCTATCAACAGTGGTGTTCCTCAGGGCTCTGTCCTATCACCAACTCCCTTTCCTTAATTCATCAATGATATTCTAAACTGTACATCTAACTCTATCCACTCATATGCTGATAACTCCACCCTTCACCTTTCCATTCGATTTCCGCAACGTCCATCTCAGCAGTGACTCCAACAAACAAGGGATGAGGCAATTGCACATGTAATGTCTGACTTGGCTCATCTCTCTGACTGGGGCAAAAATAATTTGTTGTTTTTAATGCATCAAAGACACAGATTTTACACCTATCAACCTGTCAAAATCTTCCACAGGAATACCCAATAATGTTAAATAATATCCAGCTCAATCCTGTGTCATCCTTGAACGTGCATGGGGTTTCATTCACTCGAGACTTATCTTGGAAAGATCATATTACATCTCTTGTAAAATCTGCTTCCAAGAGATTAGGTGTGCTAAGCCGACTTTGTACCTTGTTTACCCCTGCACAGTTGATGACTTTATACACGGGTTTTATTCGCCCCTGTTTAGAGTACAACTCTCATGTGTGGGGAGGCTCCCCACATACAGCTCTTCTCAATTGGGTGAAGCCAAAGGCTTTTCGTCTCATCAACTTGTCGGGAAGCCGACTTGCATCCCCTCGGGCAGATGTAAGACTCACAGCTGTTACAGGTGTGCAGGTGACACCGCCTGCCGGACGTGAGTTTAGGTTGAAACGCGGACAGGGGGGAAAGAGTAGGGGTTCGATGGATTCTGTGTACAGCTGTGGGCAATAGGGAGATGGAATAAGGAAGAGAGGTTGAGAGAAAGAGATAACTGGAGGAAGGAGGAGGAAGAGAGAGAGAGGGGTAGTGCAGGTGGTGTTGGTCAATTTGTTTATGCACCAGACTGCTGGCTGGGCATTATCCGATCGTGGGAGCGTGTGCTGAGTCCGTAGATCGACCTGGCTCGGCAAACGGGTGAAGCGGGTGAGATGTGGGTGACGGCGTTGGGTGAGTGGGTGAAGTCATCACCCACCACACCCCACATGACCCGCTGGCGAACATCGGCAACTTTCTGAGGCCAGATAGGGCTAGAGAGTTCAGTTCAGACTAGAGCCTGGAGGAGAGTCCTAGTGAACGGAGGCAGCCGACGTGCTTGGTGCAGAGACGTCGCTGTATAGCCAACGTAAAGTTCCAGGGAGTCAGCAATGCGAGCACTACTGGTAGTAAGTGAAAGTACATGCTTTGTGACCGCGGGTACAACCGACTAGCAGTGCTATTTTATTTGTCTGTCGTCTGGGAAACAGTGTAAGGACTCCTAGTTTGAAACGGAAGGAGTTAAGATTTTAAATGTTTAAGTGTGTTTTTCTTATACTGATGTAACAGTGATTTCATATATATGAGTGAGTTAAAGAGTGCTATATATATATAACAGCACTAGTGATTTTTACAAGACTGGCTTTGCTTTATTAAAATAGTGTTAGTATTCAAGTGACTTGAGAGTAGACGTGTATGTGCGGTTTTTTGGCACATTTGCACGTGAAGTGAAATGAGGTGGGAATTACCTCAGAGTTATTTGTAGATTTTTGTAAATACTATTTTGTAATTAAAGCCTAGAAAAGCCATATTACTTTTTCACTTCTTCCAGTTCCCAGTTCTAAGTACATGTGTGTAGTGGCATGTTAGTGAAGTCCCCCATGTCGCGCGTTGCCAGTGTCGAGGCGGATTTAGACCACGTTACCATTCACTATTAAATACGGGAGAATATATTCCCGAGAAATACCGTAACGACACCTGGGTAGCGGTGCGACAAACTCTACTCTTACTGGTTCCCTTCAACCTCTGTCTCTTTGCTGCACTGTTGCCTCTTTATCTCTTTTCTTTCGTTACTTCAGTGATCACTGCTTCTCTGAATTCTCTGCTTGCACCCCTCCACCTCTACAACGAGTGTGTAGCACCCGTTTAGCAACTAACTCTCATCCTTTTTCTGTCCAGCTTTTTAATACAAGAGTGAACCGTTAATCCCAGTCCTTCATTTGTGTGACAGGTAGACTCTGGAACTGTCTTCCTCTGTCTGTATTTCCTACTTCCTATGATCTCTAGTCTTTCAAACACAGTGTGTCCAGGCATCTCAAAATGAGCAGATCTTGAATTTGTCTGACTTTTTTTTTTAAGGAACTGTTTTGCGGGCCCAGGCTTTGGTTTCTTCTTACTCACATTAAAAAAACAACAAAACTCAGTTCACCATCCACACACACTGCAGCCTTAGCACCCTCATACATACAATTCATGGCCTTCAGCAACTTCCCATCTACTCCATAATTCTTAATACTTTCCATAATCCTTGTCTCCCCACCTTTCATATGCTTTCTCCAAATCCATGATGGCTGCATACAACTTCTTTCCCTTCTCTAGAAACGTTTCCACTAAAGATCTAAGGATGAATATCTGATCTACACAACCTCTTCCCTTCCTGAAACCTCTCTGTTCTTCTCCAACTAATTCCTCTGTTATTTCCCTAACTCTGTCAATAAGTATCCTATCATATACTTTTCCTATTATACTAAGAAGGCAAATGCCCCTGTGATTACCACACACTTCTTTTTCCTCTTTTCCTTTGTACAGGGGAATATTTATACCTGACTTCCAATCCTCCGGGACTCTACCCTCCTCCCAGGCCAATCTGTACATCTTCCATATCCATTCTATTACTATCTCTCCCCCATACTTCAGGAATTCACCATACATTCCATCAGTTCCTGGAGCTTTCCTCATTTTAACTTTCTTCATTGCTTCCACAATTTCCATCCTACTGATTTCTTCCTCTCTTCTCACATCCCTCCTTCTTCCAGCCATTCCCCAGCCACTTATACTTGCATTACTTTCATTCTCTATGTTCAACAATTCATTAAAGTGTCCTCTCCATCTGCTCGCTTTTTCTCCCTTCTCCGCTAGTAATCTACCATTCTTATCTTTCACTCCCCAGCTAAGTTCATTGGCACCCTGTCTGACTCTCTTTACCTCTTTCCAGAACATTTTCTTACATTCCCTTCACTTTACACTCAAATTCCTTCCAAATTTCTCATCCACTCTCTTCTTACTCTCTCGTACTAATCACTTTTTCACATCTCTCTTCCTCTCTACATGTAACTCTCTCTTCCGTCTCTCAGCCTCTTTGATGCTCCTTTTTCTCATCCACTCACTGTATGCTTTTTTCTTTTCTGTCACAGCCTCTCTCACCTCTTCAGTTCACCAAGCTGTTCCCTGCTCCCCCTTTCGTTTTCTCTTCACCCCACACACCACCTCTCATGCTGCACAGATTTCTTCCGTGAATATCTTGCACACATCTTTCACGTTCCCCATCTGCTCCAATCTACATTTACCCAGTCACTCTTCCAATTCCCTCTTATATTCTGCATTTTTTCTATCCTCTTGTAACTTTTCCACCCTCCTTGTAAGAACTACTTCCTCATGTCCTTCCCTTCTTGTATTTCTCCATTTTGTTTGGACTTTAACCCGCCGAGTCACGACCGGTTTTTTACCCAGCCTACCCCCAGATCCCTACCGATTTTCGACTTTTTGTTTTTTAGCTGATACCTTCGCTTGGTGAGAAACATCGAAAAATCATAGTGAAATTGCAATCCTGAGGTAAAAAAATGTTGATACAGGTGTCACTCAACCTTACGTTTTCCTTCTTTTTCAGGGTACCTGGCTAAGAAAACGAACTATGGAAGGGTTGACTAATTCAAGCCACTTTAAATTACGTATCTATTTCATTTATTTGGTACGAATTTATATGTAGTAAAAGTCTATAATGGGTTTCACACAATAACATAGGCGTTTATAAGCATTGTTCACTTACCCAAAACCCCAGTATATGGCACCTTCCTTTAAGACATTATCACCTCATCACTTCTGTTTGTTTCTACCTCTAGCTTCTTTGTTTCTTAATCCTCCACCTAAGGAATCACTTTCACCGTGAATTTCGTCATTAGAGCGACCGTTGGGCAACATACCTTTACTGGCTATGTTAATGCAAACGGGTGAATTTCCCAGTGTGGGGGGAGGGGGGGAAGGGGGGGTTAGGACGGGCCAGGCAGTATCCCCGCTTGACAGCAGGTAGAGGAAGGTCTCCCACATATGCCTACCAAAAATCACCCGCGAATGTTGAAAAATGTGCACACAATGGGCTTGGCAATTGCGTGACGTATGATGGACGTCATTGGGTCTGTCCGCGGAAAAAAGTAGCGACGTGCATCGTACGTCGGTGGGACTCGGTGTGTTAAAGTGGTTTGTTGAATTAGTTAACCCTTCCATAGTTCGTTTTCTTTAGCCAGGTACCCTGAAAAAGAAGGAAAACGTAAGGTTGAGTGACACCTGTATCAACATTTCTAACTTCAGGATCGCGATTTCTCAATGAATTTTCGATGTTTCTCGCCAAAAACAAAGGTTTCAGCCAAAAAACAAAAAGTCGAAAATCGGTCGGGACCTGGGGTTAGGCTGGGCATAAAACCTGTCAGGACTGGAAGGGTTAATCCACATATATCCACTTTTGCACACTCAAGTACCTGTACCATCTCTCTTTCTTTCACCTCATCATTTGCACCCCTTCCATTTCATGTAGCTATCTGTACCAAGTCCTTTGTTAGGTTCTTAGTTGTCACCTTTTGATCAGTCCTGGTCCGAGGCTTCTTGTTCTTATTTTAAGTTAGTCGTTTTCTGGAGAAGGGCACCAACCCTCCGCCAACCCACTTACTGTCACGTAGAGAACACGTGTCGGTTGGTTATAAGGTTATCACTGTACCATTCCCGTTATATGTATGTATTATGCCCATTATGTATATGTATATATGCCCCTCCCCCCACTGTGTGCCCCCGTTAGAACTGCAGATGTCATAAGCGTTCCCAGGCTTGAGCAACCAACTAGAAACATATGTACAGTCAGTCGAGGGCTAATCTGATATGGATAACTACTGTCTCCGTGCTCCACAATTAAAGGCTATAAATAGCTACTTCAGGACTTTCCTTCCACCATCAAGGGGGTGTAACAAACATTTGGTAGCAGCGGTGTCTTGGACCATCGTTTCTGACAGCCTCCTAAAGTTTGTAGTGCCACCAACACCTCTTTGATGCCCTCTCACTGCCTCTCGTGGCGTAATACCGGCTAATACCGGCTCTGCATCTACAGGTGTCCAATTTCCCTCACCAGTGCCGTTCTCTACACCGACCACAACCCCGCACAGGCCGTGACTATCGATGCCACTGCCCTCCGCACCTGTCTTCCCTGTTCCAACACCTGTTCAGACACCTGTTCATCTCCCAGTGGCCCCTCTCCATCATTTTCTGTTTTCCCGACGTCACCCTCTGCATCTTCCACATCAACACCTGCATCTGCCACATCTGCCATATCAACACCTTCTGCATCTGCCACATCGGCCACCCACCAGCTTTGCACCTGCCTGTGGAGACATTTGCCCTCGAACCTCCACTCCCCTTCCACCCCTCAGTGCCTCCTATCTGGCCTGGATTAACCAGCCACCACATGAATCAACCCTCCTATTCACGTATCGACTCAGGACCACAGAGCCACTCCACCTCTGCCAAGACTCATCCTACATACCTACTACAAGACGCATTCAGAACCAGTCTCATCCACAACCCGCACCATGTGACCCCGTTCACTCCCACTACCGTCTCCCACCAGCTGATCCATGCTCTCGCCTCTCCTCTCCACTTCGTTCACAACTCAGCTATTTAACTATAATAGTATACCTTCATCCACCCATTACTGACTTTCTATAGAGATTATCCTCCGATTTTCTCTATAGATTGTGTGTTATTCTCATAATTCATCTCCACCCCTCACTTCCTACTCACCTTCATCGCCCGTCTTTATTACTCATCTCCCATCTCACCTTCTGTTTATTGCAGCTCGCATCCCGTCATCTCCATACATTTCCATTTCCATTCTCATGGTACATTTTCTCATCTTCATACTGTAAATATATATATATCACTCCTCATCTCTCATCTTACATTATGTCGGCAGACTACATGTCATACTTGCAATATATGGAACTTACTCCACACACTCTCAGCCAAGAAACGACCAATGCTCACGCTCCACCCACCGAGGACGATTCACTGACTCATGTATGTAGCGGACGCACATACCCACGACCCGGCTCCCAGCATACCACTTCATTACCCGCCACTTCATTACCCGCCTCCCAACAATCTTGCCCTCCAGATACTATACATCCAGATACCTCATACTCTACCCCTGTTACTACGCAGCCTGCTTCTCCCCTTACTCTTTCCACTATCGTTAACTCTCCTGCCCACTTCATCTCCCTTACCTACCTCTACCTACTCTCTCTCTCATACTCCCATCACTTTCACGCTTCCAACCATGACTCAAACAACCCCTACTCTACAGTCTATCTATCTTGAGGATGCCAATCGTCCCAAATTTACGGGCGAGGACTCCACTTGGTCTGTCTATGATTTCCTCAGAGAGGTCGAAACCGACATCCACAATCGGCGGATTTCAGATGAAAACCTCATTCTCTTATCTTATGGGTCGCTTACACCAAGGCAAATCGGACATCGGATCCGCGATCCGTGCTGGACATTTTGATGGCATAAAAACCTTTGATGATTTCCGTAAGGAACTCATAACACTTTGTTGCCAACATTCCAATGCCACATCTCATTGGGCTCACTAATCTCCTCACCCAGATGGATGAGGATTTGCAAGTCCCTCCCCAACATGCCATACTATGCGAAGCAACTGCTGCCATGAAAGCCACTAATAGCGAGATCCACCAATTACTTATATGCACGAAATGGGTAGAGGAAGTGAATGGAATTCCTATGGTTTCACTCAACAACTTTGCAGATTTATTTGGTTACCTGAGGTTCCTCGATTAGCTCGATCCAAAACAGAGAGAGATAGCCTTGGCGATCAGTTTCAACCCAGTAGATAAAATTGTTCAGATCACTAAAACCATCCATGAAAAAACAAGTTCAAACCACACGCATCAGGCCACAAACCGATCCTTGGTCTCTCAGGTCTGTCACACTACAACTCCCCCAGACCAATACCATTCTCGTCCCACCACACGGGGCGGACCTGCCACGCATCGTTCTCCAGCGTCAGTCGTGATCAATCTAGCGTCCAACAGAACAGACAGTCTTCGATCCTCTTCTGGCACTGTGGTAAACCCGGACATTGAGCAAACAGTTGCGACCGTAAACACACACGGCCTCACTCCCAAACTAGACGGCGTACGCCTTCCCGTTCGCGTCGTCCTACATGCAAGTATCATAAGACCAGTACGACACACACTACTGAGGAGTGTGGTTACCTCAACTACCACCAGTCGGGGGAAGCGCCACGCCCATATCGGACTAATATGATGTAGCAACAGAACACCAACTCCTCATCCGCCATGTTGGACCCATA
>JAGKTI010038116.1:0-10778 GCA_018397915.1 Birgus latro | reverse complement strand
CACACACACACACACACACACACACACACACACACACACATTTACTGACACCTTCATTTGATCCACCAGGTGAAGGTTGAATTTCCTGATGGATCTCCAGCGCCTGAGGAGCCAATGAAGGTGTGTTCTGCTGGCGCCTGCAAAAACATCTCAACGGACTCGGCAGGCATACTCTCCTTCATCATTACAAATTATGAAGACCAACAAATCCATGTAAGATTTAAAAATATTTGTATCAGATGGCATTTGATTTGGCAGTCATACTCTCTTGCATCATCGATAACTATGAAGATCAACTATTCCACTAAAGAATGTATAATGTTTGTATCAGATGGCATTCAGTTTGGCAGGCATACTGTCCTTCATCATTACAAACTTTAAAGACCAATTGTTCCAGGTTAGATTAAAATGCTTCTGTCAGGTGGCAGCTGACTTGTCAGACACATTTTCCTTTGTTTCATTCATTCATTCATCATCTAATCCAGTGTTGCCCCATGGGGAGCATAGGAGCCTGAGGCTAGGGACATTGGTCCTGACATTTAAGATGAGAGTGGGCATCCTCACTCATCCCTGAGTGGCATTATGTGAGCAGTGAACCCCAACCGCACCGGCTCAATCTGATTGGAGTGCCTTAATTACCCACTAAACCAGTAGGTGCCATGATTTGGTTATATGGCTACCACCCAGTGTAGTAAAAGGTTTCCTGGTGTACAGGAAACCATTTGGCTTGTCACTCTTTGTAGAGTCACCATCAGTTTAGAAAATATGAAGACCAATAATTTGATGTACATCAAGATTTAAAATATAGATTACTTAATTTTTATATCATAAAGTGCATGTATAAAGCAAATAGCAGTACTCTAAATTTGTGTATTTACCTATTTGTGATATACAGGAAATGAGTTATGCTCTTGGGGTCCTGTTTCCATGTCTCAGTCAAACTTTGCATGAAACTGATTAAAGTTTTTGAACTGGACGATCTCTTTGTCCAGGCTGTTCCACAGGTCAGTGCATCTGTATGGAAAACTATATTTCTTGATATCCATTAAGCAACTTGTCTTTTTCAATTTCTTTGCATGTCCTCTTGTTGCTCCCCCATCCCATACTAACACATATTCTCAGCCCATTTTGTCAGCTCCCGTCATGGCCCGAACACTGCAATCATGTCACCCCTCTCACTTCTAAGTAAGGCAGAATCAGCTTTTCTAGTCTTTCCTTGTATGATAGATCTACCAGGCTGGGGACCATCTTGGTTGCTGCTCTTTGTATTCTGTCGATCTTGTTTATAGCTTTCTTTTTATGTGGGGACCACACCACTCCTGTATATTCTAACCTGGGGCGGATCATGGTTAGGTGTGTAAGGTGGAGTCAGGATTCCAGGGGCTTGAATAATGCATAAACCAGTGTATGACTATTTTGCTGACATGCTGTTGATAGGTCTCCCCCTGTTTTTTTTTTTTTTTTTTCCCTCACACCTTATTGTAGGAAAAAGAGATCATGATGATGATGATCGTGATGATTTTATGGACTTTTGTAAGTTCAAGATGTCACTTTTATATTCCAGGTGTCAATTTTGTCTTGATGAGGCTTCTGATAATTATCATCCCATTATTATTATTATTTTTTAAAAGTCCACTGGACATCTGGAGGAGCTTGGGAAAAAAATAACAAGGTTAATCCCACTACTTCCAGCCATTTTTATTCAGCTAAGGCATCTTTTTTTTTTTTTTCTTATCTAGAAGGGATAGATTCAGCCTTTATAATCCCAAAGAGTTGGAGATCTTTTCCTAGTTGAATAAAGTAGTCTGGAGCTGGCAAAGACAGTGTAAACTAAAATGATATCCCATTATTAAAGCAGTTAATGTCATAGGTTTTATTCATGTTGACCCCTTAATCAGAGCATATAAATAGCAAATATGTTATTGGATTGAAGAGGTTAACCCCTTTTGCTGTATTTGGTGCATTTAGGTTTTTACTTCTTTACTGTACACCAGGAAACCATTTACTACACTGGGTGGTATCCATATAACCAAATTTTGGCGCCTGGAGGTTTAGTGGGTAATTACGGCACTCCAATCGGATTGAGCCGGTGAAGGTTTATATCCAAGGGATGGTTGGGGTTTATTGCTCATGTAATGCCATTCAGGGATGAGTGAGGCTGGTCACTCTCATCTTAAATGTCAGGACCAACTTGCCTAGCCCCAGGCTCCTACGCTCCTCTGTGGGGCAACATAGGATTGGATGATGGATGGACTTCTTAATACTAATACACCAATCCAGTATGAGACAGCCCTAGCATGTATTCAATATGGATGGTGGGTGTTAGTGCCAAAGTGGTGACATGTGGAGGTGTAGGAGGACTACTGGGTCTTGGGATAGGCCAGTGCCCCCAAGAAGTAGGCCATGAAGCCTTTGCCCAGAGTCGGACACTAAAAAAAAGAAAAAAAAAAGAAAAAATATGGTTGTAGGTGTTGGCAACCATTATCCACTCACTTGATGTGCTGTCTACATTTTCCTTCTTCTTTCTCATTCTACCTCTGTGTGTGTTCTCCACTCTTCCTACTTGTCCCTTCCTGTTAACTGGGTGCAGAGATGCAAATGTGATGTCCATCCAGGAACCAAATCTCCACACTTTTCACTGTACCTTGCTGTGGCAGGGCACTGTCATCTGCAAGAAACGTCGGTTCATTGCATTGGGCGCCCTGCAGGGGTGGTTGTGTGCCTGTGTTTGATAGGTCTGTTTGGCCAGACAGACCTAGAGTGATCAGCAGCTACTTTATAATATCAGAAGATTTTGTTCCATTGAGAGAACTTCTAGCAGTCATAGACTTCAAAAACTGTCTTGAGGAACCTTATCTCTGCTTTATATATACCCAGCACTTTTGTTTAGGCTAAAAGCACACTTTTTTGTTCGATTGAGAAGTCCCAGGAGTCAAATAATAGTTTTTATTATTTGTGATCCCTCCTCCAGGTTTGGTTACTGAGACACATGTGATGAGTGTTTGTTATTTATGAGCCCTCCTTCAGGTCAAGTCACTACAGCACATGTCATAAGTATTTGTTATTCATGATCCCTTTTTCAGGTTAGATTATTGAGTCACATGTCTTGAGTTTTTGTTATTCGTGATCCCTCCTTCAGGTCCAGTCCCTGAGGCACTTATCATCCAGTGGTATTAGTGATGAAGATGACTCTGCTTTTGGACATTCAATGTTGGGAATCCCTATCCATCGCCCTATGTGGATCATGTTCCAGTCTGAGTTCCGACACCACCTCATGCGGTACTACTCCCCATCAAACTCCAGCCTGGTCATCCACTCTCCCACTACCACCCTCTCCTGCACCAGTGGAGCACCTAGCACACACAGTCTTTCTATACTCTATGCTGCAACTGACCAGACCTCTGCCAAAATCACCGTGCAGGTACTGTATATTGGAGAAGATTGTATTGTAAGGTGGTCCTTGTTGTACAAGTATGTCGGGAATGTTTCACAGAGTATATCTGTCTTTCTGTAAATAGCCAAATGCTTGAATACTGAAAGGGGTGGTATTAAACAGATCACCTCCATATTCCAGCATACCACAACTGTATCATTTTCACTCTAACTTCACCAAAAATTGTCACCTGCCCATCTTGCCTGCATTGTTGTAACATTGGATTAATACTAGAATATGATGCTGGTCATGAAGAAGTATATGGAAAAGATGTAGAGCTGTAGTACTGTTTTCTTCTGCCGATAGGCTACCTGAAATAAGCTGCAAAAGGACAAAAATCTGGGTGGAGGTAAGATGAAAAAAATATAATTTTGTACAACTGTTAATTGGGGAAAATAGACAAGTTATCTTTATGGAACAGGTAGCAGTAGAAGTTTAATGAGTTTATAGAAAGTTCTTTGGTAATTAACTGTCGACATCAGCAACAAAAAATAATAATAATAATAAATAAATAAAATCATAACATCAACAGAAGTAACATAATGAGGATTTGCTGTACAGTATACATCGTTTTATTGGACCAAATACTTCTACTATGCCCCTCACAATGTTGATGGCTTTTTCTTTTCTTCCTTGTTACCATACCTTCAGTCAAATATAGTCTGCCTAGAGGAAACCTTTCATAGTACAGGAATTGCAAACTGGAATCATCTCTTCTGATTCCTCGTACTGTAATTAGTCTTCCTCAACCTTAGTGAAATTCCAGCAGTTGTAATAAATAATTATCCTTTCAGCACAAGGTCCCACTATGAAGTGTTAGCATGTGATGGGAATTACTAGAAAAAGTTTGCATCTAAAATGGAATTGGGGTTATTGAGAATTGTATGTAGAGTGAATAGGTTAAGAATAATGTGGTTCATAAAGGAAATTTGTTGTCAATAGCAAGGACTGAAGAGAACTAGTTTAAGTGATGTAGTGATATGGAAAGAATGGATGTAAATGGGGTGGTGGAAAGGAGGTATGAGTGAGAAATTGCATGTGGAAGGAGACACGATAAGGATGGATAGATATGGTAATGTGTGTCTCAGAAAGTGTAGAAGGTGAGGAGACCAGGGAACTGAATGAATTATGTAGACATCATGATAGGGATTTGGCACCCCCTCTTTTTTTTTTTATAAACTTGATGCAGTAGTTGAAAAAATAAAAAAAATATGTGCTGAGGTAGAGCCAGGACTCCTGAGTCTTGATTAATGAATGAATGATTGTCTGGCTCATTTCACTGGGTGTACCATTGATAGTTCTCCCCCTTTTGTTTTTTGTATTTCCTTGTTTTCTGAATTCTATCTCACCCCATCCTTAGGTGGTGTAAAGAGACCATGATGATGATGATGTGATGCTGCTGCTGATGCTGATGATGATTTTGTGTCCAGGGTGTACATTTTCCAAAATCTGTACTACAATTGATAATGATGATGATGACATTGATGATGATGATGATGGTGATTTCATGTCCAGTGGATACATTTGCCAAAATTTGTACTACAGGTAACAGTGACAATGATGATGGTGATAATGATGATGAGAATGGTGATGACAATAGTGATGATGATGATGATTTCGTGTCCTTTGTATACATTTGCCAAAATTTGTACTACAATTGATAATGATGATGATGATGATGGCATTTTTATGTCCAGTGGATACATTTGCCAAAATTTGTACTACAGGTAACAGTGACAGTGATGATGGTGATGGTGATGACAGTGATGATGATGATAGTGATGATTTTTGATGATTTTGTGTCCATTGTATACATTTGCCAAAATTTGTACTACAGGTGATAATGACAAGGACAGTGATGATGATGATGATGATGATGATGATGGCAGTGATGACAGTGATGATGATGATGATGATGATTTCATATCCATTGAATACATTTTCTAAATCTGTACTGCAGGTTGTATCACGAGGTCAGATCCAGTTCACTTCAACTGAGGAATACCAACTGACCTCAGCCCCATTACCTTTGGATGGCACTCTGCTCTCCCCTTTGCCCCCTCCCCCTCCAGGCACTGTGCAGGGTAGCTTGTCCATCCCCCTCACACTCCCACCCTCGGCATCACCCACTGCTAAGGTGAGTACAGTGTACACCATGGGGGGGGAGGTTTCTTGAACAGTCAGAAAATCCCTTAAGTCAGATACAGGTTTGGCTTTCATGTACTGTAGTGTGTTATGTTTTTTGGTCATTTTTTTCTGTTTGTTTAGTATGTAACCATTCTATTACTAAAAATAAAAATCTTCCAGAAATAACTCCCTTGAGAGGAATTAAGTGATTTTTTTCAACAGACTTTTTAAAGCAAAGAATTCATATTCCCCCTTGGGTTGGGGTGGTCACAGGTATGCCAGGTTTGCAGATAAGTCAGATAGGCTTAAACCCCAATTAGTCTGACTTAAGGTTTTACTGTATTTACAATTGATTCCCTTTTGTAACTTGACTTATTTTTTGTTTGAAGTACTAGAGACATGGAAAGGATTTTCACTCTCCTTTCCTTGTTCTTCCTGCAGAAAACAGATACAGCCATCAATAATTTTCCTCGCATTACTAAGATTAGGTCCTGTAGGAGGTACAGGAGACATGGAAAGACTTGACCCTCATTTTCTTGTCCTTCTTACAGAAACGAACCAGATTTGTGACAGAGAGTTGATAATAAGCTTGTCCATAAATTCCACCCCAGAATGTTGTGGGGAAGAGGTATGGAAGCTGATAAAGGGGTCAGAATGGTTGTTTGAAGTATGTATGGAAATGTGCATGAATGTTGTGTGGCAATGATTTTTTGACCCTGTCTCATTGGGAATGCTTTTGAGACACCTCACCCTATTGTTTTTCTCTATCTTTGTGTCAGTTCTACCTCACTTCATCATTAGGCAGGAATGAGGCTTTGAAAGATGATGATGATTGCTGCTGCTGCTGCTGATGATGATGGTGACGATGATTATTGATGATGATATTTATTGACGATGATGATGATGATTGATGACAGTGATGATGAATGGTGATGATGATGATGATGATGATTGATTGATGATGATGAATGATGGATGATGACTGATGATAAAGATTAATGATGATTGATGATGATGAATGATGATGATGATAATGACAACAATGACAGTGATGATTGATGATAATGATGATGATGATGATGACTGTGATAGGTAGGATCAGGATTATGGGGTCTTGAATGGTGAGCACAGAAGTGTATGGTCCATTTACCTGGGCAGGCTTTCCCTACTGTATGGTAGTAATGTCAGTTTTTTCTTGCTCTCTGGACCCCACCTCACCCTCTCCTTAGGTGGGAAAAGAGGTTGGGATGATGATAATGAGTGCTCTGTTATTCTTGTGGTTATTAATACACATAATATCCAGTGACATTGATGATAGTGATTTCAGGTTGGATGATAAATAATTAACTGCTTATTTCTTGCAATGATAGGTGATTGTCTGGTACAGCCGGGAAGATGGAGAGGTGGTGTCAGATGTTCGCAAACTTAATGTGGAGACTTGCTACTCGAACCCTGTCACTCTTGATTGGTCCAGCCGTAGGGCTCATCCTGGAGACCAAGTGGATATCAACTTAGCCTCTGAACCTCTGTCTGTCTGTAGTCTTGGTAAAGATAGTTTAACAGTGTTGGGTCAATGATGGCTTATATTTCTCAATCCTGCCAAGTACTTCACCATAGTCAAGCTTTTTTATTTTTTCCTACAGTCATTTGCAGCACTCAGAAAGACATAACCATATGGTTTTCAAAATGCAGACATCTCTTTTATGTGTGTCTTGCTAGGGGTGGTTACTTTGTATCCATTTTTTTTTTTTTTTTTTTTTTTTTAATGAGCCACAAGGTTCCTGCCATGTTTCAGATAGTCAGATGCTCAGGTTCCCTTGTAAAGTTCTTATTCCTCTGATGACCAGTTCTTGTTTAGTAATCCCACACTGGATGGGATACTGTGTACAATCATCCATAAAAGTACTGGTCCTCTTATCACACATATCATCCTGAAATATGGATGCAGCATTGTGACACAAGGGGCACCCTGTGATTACAGGTGCAGATATTATCCATGGTAACTACAGTATTAGGACTGAAAATCATGTAAAACATTACATGCTAGTTGCAGTATTATTTTATGTACTATGTTGACAGATTCATGTGTTTCTGCAGAACTCACTATATCTATCAAATCCCAGGGTGTAAAATTTTTTTGGCTGACTATGTTTCTGTTTACATATTTTTGGAGAGTTAGATAAGGATCCCAAATGTATTAAGGTTATTAACCCCTTAACCGCGGGTCGTCACTCTTGTGACGGTCGGGCGCAGTGGATCAAACCGCAGGGCGTCACTCTGGTGATTCTGTGTTGTTTTGAATTTGCCCAGGCTTTCAAGTGGTGACTTGTATCATCTATCAGTACTACCAATGTCCAACAATAGTCAGAGCTGCTAATGTCATCAGTACTCCCATCCATTGTTGACAATTTGGCCATTTTCCCCTAGTCTAGACTCCCCTCCCTACCAGCCCTCTATTACCCTCTCGTGTCGTCTGCTCAGCCGCTCTGCGCTACACAAATCTTCCCTGGATTTTTCCACTGATTTCATCCACTGAAATGAGCCCTATGCCCTATTGTTATATAAAATAATATATATATAAAAAAAATAATGTAATTGATAGTGCCATACACATGGAATTGGCTAATTATCACTTGGCAACATCCAACCTGCACTCGTTCGCTAATTTCCCCTGCTTTTTTCCCTTTGAAATATGCCATATGGCCTATTCTCGTAATATGAATTTATATAAGAAAGGAAGGGAGAAGCCTGAGTGATATTTATATTCACCTGGAACTACCTAATTTATTATGTATTGTCTAGATTTCCTGTGACTTATTTCATAGCATGTTGCAGCCTTCAAACGAAACGAAACGATACATTAGCAGCTGACATTTTTAACCCTTGGGCCCAGATACGTACATCATTCAGTTCACTGTCGTCCTTCAAGGTGGAATCACGTCTCAGTCTCACCCCTCCATTTCCGCCGCTTTTGCGCCCATTTTAAAAGGCCCTGTGGCCTCTGCCCCTACTAAACATCGTGTGGGAAGCAGTAAAGGACTGTAGATATATATAAGTGTAATAAAGTACTAGAAATAATAACGTGTGAGTGTGTATATGAATAAGAAATGACAGAATAAGAGCGGCGAACTAACGCGAATGGGAGGCTCGTACACACTCATATTTTATATTGCTTTCACAATGTTTTTTTTTTTTTTAGTATGGATTCCAAACTACTGTACTTGGAAATCACTGAATAGTGTTTCTAGTGATAATATCAGGCAGCGGTATTCATATTACGGGATGTCGGGAAGTGTAAAGTGGAGACTTAGTTACCCAAATTCAGAAGTCTCCACAAGTCCTACGGTAGTCGATGAAGGCTCAACAAACATCCCAGGAGAAAGCTGAAGGGTATGTGCCATAATATTCTAGGACTAATAACTGATTTTTGGCAAATATTTTTAAAAAGTCAGTTGGAGCGCGAATATCCCCGCGGGACGGGCACAACGCCTCTGACAACCCTGTGGTTAAGGGGTTAATGATATATTTAAGAGAATATTCATATTTATCAAGATCTGTTTCCATATAGAAGGACGGATATGTGGAGTGGTTTGGAGAAGGGGATGTTACAAGCAAAGAACATCCATGTGTTTGAAAGAAAATTGGATGAAGTGCATATGGCGACAGAACTACATGAACTTTGGTGGCCACAAATTGCCTCCACATCTCTCTGTCCTCTGTAGCTTGGCTTCCCTCCTTCCAGCTTACACCCCCCTTTCTCATATATCTCTCCACATCCATCCTTCCATATCATCCATGGTCATCGCCTCCTCCTCTCCCTCTCCACCTCACTCATGTACACTCTTTTAGTAAGTGTCACACATACATGGCTGGCTAATATTCAGTTATATTCCCAGGTGTGGTGGACAAGAGTGTGGAACTGCTGTCAGCAACAACTGACACATTGACTGAGAGTGGGGTATTTGGATTAGCGACAACAGCCATGGTAGAAGAATGGGAGAATCCACAAGTGGATGATTCAAAATACTGTAAACACTGTGAGTATCTCCTGTGTCACTTGAACACTACTATTTTCATCTTAACTTGGCTGAAAATAGCCACTGCTCCATTTTGAATGCTAAGTTTTAACAATAGATTAACACTAGAATATGATGCTTGCCACTAGGGAAAATAGTACAGTATTTTGGAATGGATGTACGGCTGCAGTACAGTACATGGTCGATTTAATGAACTAATTCAGCCAAACCCCATTCCATTATTCTGAATTTTCTGCTAAATCAAGTTCCTTAACCAAGGTTCAGTATGAAGGAAAATTTTCCAGTATTTCAAGCTATATTGTGCTGAATCCTTGAAACCAGTGGTCAGGCTGAGTTCCTGACAATGCACACCCATACCCAACAAACTGCTAACTCTCAGTTCTGCACACAGCAGTCTGAACCCATAATTAATATCCCCACTTAAATGCATAACTGTATACATGCTAACAGTGATACAGACAGTACTGACTTAATAATAAAATATGCACACGTAAAGAATACGGTGAGGATAGTAGTTACCAAATACTGTAGTACAGTATAATAAATAGAGATAGTAAACTGCAGTAATGCTTACCTCCAAAAGTAGGGGTTCTGGACTTGTTGCAGAAATTTGTCTGACACAGGTAGCCATACTGGTCCCTCCAAACCTGTATCAGGCCTGGGTGTGGTTTAGTCACTGTTAGAGTCACCCTACATCAGCAATTGAGGTGGCACAAGGGTGAAAGGTGGTCTTGGGAGCATCAAGGATGGCACTCCATCTTCTCAATTATTTCCAATTTCTGGCCAAGAGAAAGCCTCACCCTCTCCTTCTTTTCCTGAACCTTAGGCCTGGTTCATAAAAGCTTTGGTTCACCGATAAAAAATATAAATAAGGCCGGAATACCAAGACAAAGCTGCACACACGAGAGCAGTTGTTTACAGTTGGGGGATCACTGAAGCCTGCATGCCTGGCGAGGACGTGTGAGCACCGCACGCCACCGGTCAGGGGAGCGTTTCCGGTGTGGTTTTGATGACACGCTCGATTAACGGGACTTTTTCTGGTAATTTGGTGGTTTTTCCTTAATGGAATTACAGTATATTCATTTTAACAGAAATTTTCCTTCAAATTGGGCAGACAAAAATCTATCTATCTATCTATTGCCAGACGCCTCAATCCCGCACGGGGTGGCCACAAACAAATC
>JAGKTI010038115.1:0-10778 GCA_018397915.1 Birgus latro | reverse complement strand
AGCACTACTGGTAGTAAGTGAAAGTACATGCTTGTGTGACCGCGGGTACAACCGACTAGCAGTGCTATTTTATTTGTCTGTCGTCTGGGACTAGTACAAGGACTCCTAGTTAGAAACGGAAGGAGTTAAGATTTTAAATGTTTAAATGTGTTTTTCTTATACTGATGTAACAGTGATTTCATATTATGAGTGAGTAAAGAGTGCTATATATATAACAGCACTAGTGATTTTTTACAAGACTGGCTTTGCTTTATTAAAATAGTGTTAGTATTCAAGTGACTTAAGAGTAGACGTGTATGTGCGGTTTTTTGGCACATTTTCACGTGAAGTGAAATGAGGTGGGAATTACCTCAGAGTTATTTGTAGATTTTTGTAAATACTATTTTGTAATTAAAGCCTAGAAAAGCCATATTATTTTTTCACTTCTTCCAGTTCCCAGTTCTAAGTACATGTGTGTAGTGGCGTGTTAGTGAAGTCCCCCATGTCGCGCGTTGCCAGTGTCGAGGCGGATTTTGCCACGTTACCATTCACTATTAAATACGGGAGAATATATTCCCAAGAAATACCGTAACGACACCTGGGCAGCGGTGCGACAGGTATTGATAATATGGGAAGTGTAAAATGGAGATTTAGTTACCCAACTTCAGAAGTCTCCACAAGTCCTACGGTAGTAGATGAGTGCTAAAAATAAACATCCCAGGAGAAAACTGAAGATATGTGCCATAAGCATATTTAATTATAATATTCTAGGACTAATAACTGATTTTTGGCAATTATTTTTAAAAAGTCAGTCGGAACGCGAATATCCCCTTGGGATGGGCACGGCACGCCTTCGACAGGTTGGTTGGTTGGTGAGATTTTCCTCCCGTAGGAGGACCGGGCTCAGGGTGGAGAGCCCGTCAGAGGATGGCAGTAAACAGGGGGGCGTCCTCTGCATGGCAGCAGAGGACGCTGGCGTGGGGGGGGGGGCAGGGCGGGGCGAGAGAGCAGAGTGGTCGCGGCGCCAATGGTCGGGCGCCGACGAGCTGCAGTGGTGCCGCCCCGACGATGCCCCCGCTCGCCCAGCTCCCCAGCAGCAGGTGGAGGCCCAGGGGGGAAGGCCCGTCGCAGTGGTTGGAGGGTTAGCCCCGGTCCTGGAAGAGGGAGGGTAAAGTGGTGACCCTCAACCTCATGGTGGCGGACAGGGCTGCTCCGTAAAGCAACAGGCCCATCCCCCCCAGTGGAAACACTGCCGCAGGGAGCTGGTCCCACCGAGAGCGCGGTGGAGGTGTTGTCTCGGTGGGAGATGGACTGCGAGCGTGGCCTCCGACAGCCCCGCGGTTTAAGGGTTAAGGATTGTGTGGGTAAGATTGAAAGTTAAACTGCAAATGTGGGCGATTGTGTGCGTGTATGCACCAACACAAGATCGTGCAAAGGAGAGTGGGAGAAGAGTTCTGGACGGATGTGGAAGCATGCATGGAAAGGTCTGAAAGGAATGAGTGTTTTTGACTGGAGATATGAATGGAAAAGTTGGGAATGCGAAGGTGGATGGAGTAGTTGGTGAGTAGGGTGTGCCTGCAGAGATGGATGAGAATGGCAGTGCTTTAGTGGACATTTATGCCGGGAGGGGGTTGGCGATAGCTAATACCCTCTTCAGGCACAAAATGATCCATAGGTATACATGGCAAGTGATGAGAAAGGTGGGTGATGAACTGAATGAATGGAAGGCAATGATTGATTATGTGTGTGTGAGGATGAGAGGATGAGAAAGGGTGTAATGGATGCAAGAGTATATAGAGGTTGGGGAGTGGACTTTCGGACCACCAGTTGGTGGTGGTCAGAATCAAAGTCCAAAGGAAATTGATAAATAGAAGAGGGAAAGGACAGGAGGAAGTACTTCAGACAAGGACGGTGGGAAAGTTACAAGAGGATGGAAATAAGGCACAATATAAGAGGGAAGTGAAGGAGCGACTGGGTAAATATAGATTGGTGCAGATGGGGGACGTGGAATGTATGTGCAAGATATTCACAGAATAAATCTGTGCAGCATGTGAGGTGGTGTGGGGGGTGAAGAATAGACGAAAGTGGGTACAGGGAACAGCATGATGGACTGAAGAGGTGAGAGAGGCAGTGACACAAAAGATGAAAACATATAGTGAGTGAATGAGAAACAGGGGCGTGAAAGAAGTTGAGAGACGGAAGAAAGAGTTATATGCAGAGAAGAAGAGAGATGTGAAAAGATTAGTAAGAGAGAGTAAGAAGAGACTGGATGAGGAATATGGAAGGAACTTGAGTGTAAAGTGGAGAGAATGTAAGAAAATGTTCTGGAATGAGGTAAAGAGAGTTAGTCAGGGTGCTAAGGAAGTTACAGTAGCTGAGGAGTGAAAGATTAAAATGGTAGATTACTAGTCGAGAAGGGAGAAAAAGTGAGCAGTTGGAGAGGACACTTTCAGGAACTGTTGAACATAGAGAATGAAAGTAATGAAGGTATAAGTGGCTGGGGCATAGCTGGGAGAAGGAAGGATGTGAGAAGAGAGGAAGAAATTAGCAGGATGGAAGTTGTGGAAGCAATGAAGAAAGTTAAAATGGGGAAAAAGCCAGGAAATGATGGAGTGTGTGGTGAAATGCTGAAGCATGGGGGAGAAATAGTAGTAAAATGGATGTGGAAGATGTGCAGATTGACCTGGGAGGAAGGTAAAGTCCGGGAGGATTGGAAGTAGGTATAATTACTCCCCTGTACAAGGAAAAGGGAAAAAAAGAAGTGTGTGGAAATCATAGAGGCATTTGTCTTCCTAGTGTAACAGGAAAAGTATATGGTAGGATACTTATTGACAGAGTTACGGAAATAACAGAGGAATTCGTTTTAGAAGAACAGGGAGGTTTTAGGATCCGATATTCTTTCTTTGATTTTTAGTGCAAGAGTTTCCAGAGAAAGGAAAGATGTATGCAGCCTTGATGGATTTGGAGAAACCATATGACAGGGTGGATACACAAGAATTGTGGAAAGTATTAAGAATATATGGAGTGGATGGGAAGTTGTTGAAGGCCGTGAAGAGTATGTATGAGGGTGCTAAGGCTGCAGTGCGTGTGGATAGTGAACTGAGTGAATTTTTCTGTTTAAAGGTTGGTTTGAAACAAGGATGTGCCATGTCTCCATGGTTGTTCAATCTGTATATGGATCGGGTTATAAAAGTGATACACGGTAGGGCAGTGGACGTTGGAGCGACCCTGGTGAGAGAGGGCAGTGTTTGGAAACCCCCTGTACTGTTGTTTGCAGATGATACTGTGTTGTTAAATGAAGACGAAGGGGAGCTGCAAGGCTTGGTGGATGAGTTTGGGAGAGTTTGTAAGAAACGGAATCTAAAGGTGAATGTAGGAAAGAGTAAAGTTATGGTCTTTGAAAGAAGTGAAGTCAGTGAATGTACAGTAAGGCTGGATGTGGAGGAAATGGAAAATGTGAGTGCATTTAAGTACTTGGGTAGTGTGATGAGTAAGGATGGAAGTTTAGAGGGAGAAGTGCTTGAAAGGGTACAACAGGGAAGAAAGGTTGCTGGTTCACTGAAAGTAGTGATAAGAAACAGGAAAGTGAACATGGAAGTGAAAATGCTGCTACATGACAGTATTGTGATACCAACTCTAACGTAAGGAAGTGAAGCTTGGACCTTGTTGGAGGGACAGAAGTCAAGAGTGAGAGCAGTGGGAATGAGTTATTTGAGAGGAGCATGTGGAATCACATGGAGAGGCAGACTGACAGATGAGGAAGTGAAGGAGCGTTGTGGTGAGGATGTGGATGTGACAGGAAGCATTAGGAGAAGTACACTGAGGTGTTTTGGTCATATGGAGAGGATGGAGAGTCAGAGACTTACAAGGAGAGTGTATGTGAGTGAGGTGGAGGAAGGGGGAGGGAGGGGGAGGCCAAGGATGAGATGGAGGGATGGAGTGGAGAGGTATATGAGGGCGGATGGTGTGAGCTGGGAGCAGGGCAATGAAATCGAGGGGGACAGGGCCACATGGAGGCGATTTGTTTGTGGCCAAACCTTACGGGATTAATGAGTCTGGCAATAGATAGACAGAGAGACCTTAGCAGCATAGAAAACGTTTCATGAGTATTTTGTCAGACATTGTAAACTAAATTCGTTAGTGCCTAATCCTGTATTCATCTGTGATGGTGAGGATGTGGCTGGAAGGCGTATCGGTGAGAGACATTGCCCTGGAGACTGGTGCAAGTGTCTCCACGGTTTACAGATGGATTCATCGCTGGCAGCAGGAGAACAACGTGGATGCCAAAGCTTGTCACAGAATACGTTATCTGGGAACTATATACTGGAGTATAGCGACAGGAGACTACACATTATCCCAGCTAGCAATGTCAGATTATTTCTTTGTCAACAAATTATTTTGCACAATGAAACATCGAGTCTTGCAACGCTTATCCTCTTCCTTTTTATGCTTAAGAAGTTAATGCTGTGGAGAATGCTAAATAATCATTTTAGATCTCAGTTAATAATTCAAAATTCGCGGGATATCTCTTGTAGTCTCCTCGCTCGATCAATTGCCAGCCAGTCGTCGTTAGTGGTTACAAAAAAGCGTGACAAGACTAAACTAGTGGGGAATCCTAAAGCACAAGACACTAAAAACTTTTTAAGAACATCAAGAAACTGCCACCACTGTGTTATAAAATCAAGGGCAAAAGTTTTGCCTTAATAACATCAAAACATGCTTGTGTATTCGATTCTGAGAGTGTAAATATCTTGTGTTTATGCTCATGATAATAGTTTTGCTCTCACCTGGCAATTATTATTATTATTATCATCTTTTTTCTCGAGTACATTCTTTTACTGAAGGAGTTTAATTGAGGATGTTTCTGACTCCTTGGCAGGAGGAGTTCTTATCAGTAGGTAAAAAGTTGATTTCTACAGTATTTCACACTGGAGGAGTGGGAGGGTGTGAAATATTTAAGATCAGGCATGAATGGGCGAAGAAGATGCAGGGAAGGAGTTGCTTTTTTGATGAATGAGGTGTGGCAGAGTGGAGTGAGGATTTACAAATGTGTCAGCTCGGGGTTTATGTATGTCAAGTTCAAGTTTGAGAAGGTGAAAGTGACGGTGTTTGTAGTTCATGCACCGTGAGGACAAGACTGATAGAGAGATAATGACAAGTTTTGGGATGAGCTGAATGGAGCAGTGAGAGAAACTCCCAGGAGCTATAAAGTGATCGTAATGGGTGATATGAATGGAAGAGTAGGCTCTGGCCCTGAGGATAACATAATGGGTTGTATTGGAGTACCAGGAGAAAATGAGAATGGGAAGTGACTGATGGATATGTGTCAGGAGAGGAGGTCGTGCATTTGTAACTCGTATTTCAAACACAAAGATGCACTTAAACATACATGGTATAGAAGGAACAGGGATCGTGTTGAAAGGAGCCTGATTCAGTATGTGCTCGTACAGAGGTCGATGCTGGGAATGATTACTGATACGAGGGCCGCGAGACGACGATGTGGAGGTCTGTCAGATCAAATTATTTTGGTATAAACCAGGAAAAAGAGGAGCAGTCAGAGAGAAAGACTGAAAGTCGAGAAGCTGAGGATCAAAGAAATGGTAGATGAATACAGCAACAAAGTAGGGGAGGAGTTAGAATCAGTGCATTGGAACGAAATAGATCTGGACAGCCTGTGGAATGCATACAGGGACTGCTTAGTTAGAAATGCTGAAGCGGTGTGTGGTGTGGCAAGAGTAACAACAAAGAGGAAAGGTATGGCATGGTGGGACGAAGAGGTTAAGAGAGCTTGAAGGAAAAGAGGAAGAAGTGGTTAGAGTGATTACACGATAGGGGTTCAATTGAAATAAGAAATAAATATATTGAGAGCAAGAAGCATATAAAGAGACTAGTGAAGAGGAAAAAGAAGGAGGTAAAAGATGATCTAGGAAGAAAAATGAATGCAAACTACCCTGAAAATAGGAAGTTATTCGTCGAAGAGGTGCGGAAATGTAGAAGTGGAAGCGGAAAGAAAATTAGGTGTGAAGGATGTATGTGGCAGATTATTAATCCATGGAGATGAAGTAAGGACCAGATGGAAAGAATATTTTGAAAGCCCTGACAAATGGGAATAGAGAGAGCAGAACCAATGTAAACGTGATCGGTTTTGGGGGTGTGCAGAGAAGGAATGCAATGCCAGCAAACGTGACACTCCCGCAGGTGAAGAGGGCCATGAAGCGGCTGAAAAATGGGAAAGCAGCTGGGGCTGATGAGATGTATGCAGAGACGATTAAGTGTAGTGGAAAGAGCGGAATGAAGTGCTTGTTGGAAATATGTAAGAAGGCAAGGATGAGTAAAACTGTGCCAGCAGAGTGAAAAAGACTGTGACTGTACCCCTGTACAAAAATAAAGGTGAGCAATGTGATTGCAAGAATTATAGTGGGGTAAGTTTACTGAGTATGGTAGGGAAGGTACTCGTATATGGAAGATCTATTACAGAGAATGTATGAGAGATATCAGAAGTCCTAGTGAGTGACGAACAGAGTGGCTTTAGGAGTGGCAGAAGATGAGTGGATCAAAAATCTGCAGTGAGACAGGTAGTGGAGAAGGCTTGTGAGAAGGACTAAAAGGTGTTTATGGCATTCGTGGATCTTCAAAACGTATATGACAAAGTCGACGGAGAAGGACTGTGGAAGGTTTTCCACATGCACGGTGTGGATGGTAAGCTGCTATGTGCCGTCAAGAGTTTTTATGATGGTAATGAAGCATGTGTATGGGTTAATGGGCATGTAAGTGAATGGTTCACGATCGGTGTGAGCGTGAGACAAGGTTGTGTGATGTCCCTATAGTTGTTCAATATATATATGGATGGGGTGATGAGATAAGTAAAAACACAAATAATGGAGAAGGGGATGGCGTTGGAGATGAATGGTGATGGATGGAATATCTCAAATTTGTTGAATGCTGATGATGCAGCACTACTTGCAATTACCGGACAAGAAATTGGTACATTAGTGCAGACATTTGCTGATGTCTGTGAGCATCATACCTTGAGAGTAAATGTAGAAAAGAGTAAGTAATGGTTACTGTGAGAGATGGTGACTCCCAGTGTGATGTTACAGTGAATGGAGAGAGACTGGAATTGTTGAGGGAGTTCAGATACCTGGGTGTAGTGATAGAAAAGAGAGGAAAATGTGCAAAAGAAGTGGAAAGTAGAGTGACACAAGGAAGGAATGTAGCTTTTTTTCTTTTCTTTTTTTTATGCAAGGAAGAAGAAACCGAAGACCATGGGCCTGCAAACTGTTCCTTCCAAGAAAAAACAAAGACAATACAAAAAAGAGCCAAATTCAAGATCTGTTCATATCGAGATGCCTGGACACACTGAGTTTGAAAGACTGGAGATCGTAGGAAGTAGGAAATGCAGACAGAGGAGACAGTTCCAGAGATGACCAGTTGCATAAATGAAAGACTGGGAGTAACGGTTAACTCTTGCACTGGAGAGTTGGACAGAAAAGGGATAAAAGTTTGTTGCTATTTGGGTACTACGTGCCCATTGTAGAGGTGGAGGGATGCAAGTAGAGTTCAGAGAAACAGTGACCGTTGAAGTAGCGATAGAAAAGAGATAAAGATGCAACAGTGCGGCGAAGAGACAGAGGTTGAAGGGAGCCAGTAAGATGAGGAGTGTTAATGAGACGAAAATCCTTATACTCCACCCTATTGAGAAGAGCTGTATATGGGGAGCCTCCCCACACATGAAAGTTGTACTCTAAACAGGGGCGAATAAAACCCGTGTACAAAGTTAACAACCGTGCAGTGGTGAAGAAGGTTTGGAGTCGGCTTAGCACACCTAATCTCTTGGAAGCAGATTTCACAAAAGATGTAATATGTTCTTTCCAAGATAAATACCGAGTGAATGAATGGTGCAATGAAGGCCTTAATATGAAACAGAGGCTTGAGTGTTGCAGCTGCACGAGACTTACATATGGATGTGAGACTAAGGTATGGCACGAAAATGAAAAGAATGAGAGCAGTGGAGATGTGATGAGGCATGTATGTGGAGTAAAGAGAGTGGATAGGATACAAAATAATGTGACTCGGGAAAGATGTTGAGTGAGGAAGTCTGTGGACACCAGAATCGAAGAGAGTGTACTGGGATGGTATGGTAGTGTGGAGAGAATGGATAGCAATAGAGTGGTGAAGAAGGTATATATGAGTGAATTTGAAGGAGGGAGGAGGCGAGGTAGGCCAAGTAGAAGGTGGAGGGATATGGTGCATGAGTTTTTTTTTTTTTATACAAGCAAGAAGGAACCAAAGGCCACAGGCCTGCATACTGTTCCTTCCAAGAAAAAGCAAAAACAATACAAAAGAGAGCCAAATTCAAGATCCGTTCAATTCAAGATGCCTGGACACACTGCGTTTGAAAGACTGGAGATCATAGGAAGTAGGAAATACAGACAGAGGAAGACAGTTCCAGAGATGACCAGTTGCATAAACGAAGGACTGGGAGTAACGGTTAACTCTTGCATTAGAGAGTTGGACAGAAAAGGGATGAGAGTTTGTTGCTAGACGGGTACTACGTGCCCGTCGTAGAGGTGGAGGGATGCAAGCAGACAGTTCAGAGGAACAGTGACCATTGAAGTAGCGATAGAAGAGAGATAAAGATGCAACAGTGCGGCGAAGAGACAATGGTTGAAGGGAATCAGTAAGAGGAGGAGAGTTAATGAGACGAAAAGCCTTTGACTCCACCCTATTGAGAAGAGCTGCATGTGGGGAGCCTCCCCACACATGAGAGTTGTACTCCATACACGGGCGAATAAAACCCGTGTACAAGGTCAACAACTGTGCAGGGGTAAAGAAAGTTCGGAATCGGCTTAGCACACCTAATCTCTTGGAAGCAGATTTCACAAGAGATGTAATATGTTCTTTCCAAGACAAATCCTGAGAGAATGAAACCCCAAGCATGTTCAAGGATGATGCAGGACATAACTGTTCATTATTAAACATTAGTGGGTAATCCTGAGGAAGATTTTGTCGGGCTGATAAGTGTAAGAACTGAGTTTTTGATGCATTAAAAATAACAAGATTGTTTTTACCGCAATCAGAGATACGAGCCAAGTCAGACATTAGGTGTGAGGGAGAGAGGTTTGGAAGTCAGTGAGGCTAGGGGACTGACAATGGATCGAGCTGGCTGGATGAAAGTTGTGAGAAGAAGCGCATGATTAGGGATTTGGCACCTCTTTTTAACGTGACAGCATCTGGATTGATTTTATCGGATACGTTTATGTGAAGCAACAGAATATTGTGAATGATAATGGCAGATCAGGTAGAGCCAGGATTCCTTTGGCTTGAATGGTGAGCAAATGGAAGCGTGGCCCATTGGATTGGGAAAATTTGGGCTGTCTGGACATTGCTACTCCTCAACCTGCCCTAGGTTGGGAAAGGAGGTCCAGATGATGATGATGATTATTTAACAGTTTTGTGTAATGTGCTTTAGTGTCAGATATTTTTGTTTGGCAGCGGGATAACACTGCATATCTAGTAAACCATTCACTACCATGTACCAGTATTAGTTTATTCTAGCAACTAACAGCCTATTTCACTCAACTGGGGAAACATTTCATAGTGAAGGGCTTAATGACAGTTAAACTGTACCCCTCCACTATCAAAGTAACGTGAGTGAGTTTACTTTCAACATATCATTTGCTCAACGTCTTCAGGATGTGAATATGTCTCAAGTAAATCATTAGTCCAGGGGCAGGGTCTCATTGCTAACTGGCGCATCCCCAGTTGCCGGATAGGGGAAGGCCTTGCAGATATACGAGGTACCATCCTGGACCCCCTATACATATATTTAGGGCTCCACTGAATATGCTGAAGATGGTGACACAACAATTACATCTCACCAGAAACTATTGTGGCAAAGAGGCTAGATTTTTTGCCTCCATCCTCCCAAGCAAACATGAATTCTATCATAAATTATTTGACGGGCATTCCTGTTGGATCATCTGTTACTCAAGCTCCAACCACACTGCCTCCTGTGCTTACACGCAGTGTGCCGCAGAAAGTGAGTAGGCACTATCTCGGCAAATTAGAGACCGGGACATGAAATGCATGAAGATTTACACGAACAATGTAAGAAGCCCCGCAAACCTTTTTAACTTAATATCTGAATGAAAAAACATTACTTGGAATATTGTAGTTCTGAGTAAGATCCACAGAGAAGAAAAATTAATTCATCTCCAAGACAGCAACCATCTACTTTCCTATACAATAAGGCAAAATTAAATAGTTAGTGGTGTAGGATTTCTAATTTATAATAATCGTTCAGAGTACATTGTTAAATTCAGCAGTGTATCTGGCAGAGTAGGATGGATTGTAATAACACTGCAAAAAATACACCCATAATGTAATATAAGCACCAACTTCTCAAAGCTCAGAAAAAGAAATAGAAAACTTCTCTGATGACATCTCCCAGATTATGGAAAAGGGAAAGACCATATATTATACTATACTCATGGGAGACTTCAATGTAAAATTTAGGAAATCGAATAATGGAGAAACATGTATTGGAAAATTTGGAGTAGGAGAAAATGAATGAAAGAAGAGAAACGATGGTAAATTTTGCTGAAATGTTTAACATGAAAACAATGAATACATTCTTTCACAAAGATAAGAGAGAAAATGGACCTGGAGAAGTGTAAATGTAGGAAAAAAATGAATTAGACTTATAGCAGATAAGAATAACTGGATCGTAAAATATCACGGTTATCAACAAATACAGGAAGTGACCAAAGAATGCCGGGTTGCACAGCCGGATTCAG
>JAGKTI010038113.1:0-10778 GCA_018397915.1 Birgus latro | reverse complement strand
AGAGGGGGAGAGGAGGAAGGTGGAGAAAGAAGGAGAGAAGAAGACGGATGTGGAGCAGGGGACGGTAGGACAATGGACCGTCAGCGTCAGAAGTTCCTGAAAGCAGCATATAGAACACTCCGACGTAAGCACGGAGCTGAAGTTATGGCGCGTGCACAGCAGGAGTGGGAGCGAGCCCAGGGAGCCAGGAGACAGAGAAGGCTGGAGGGAATTTCAGAAGAAAGGGAAGATGAAACACAAGAATAAATGACGTAAGTGAAGAATGGTGGGAGAAGAAGGGTGACTAAGAGAAGGGCAAGGTACCCATATGGAATGTGTAACCGCGTTCTTGGGGGGCAAAGGTTAATGGCCCCCGGGGAGCCATCGCCAGTGCCCTGGTGGTGCCAGCGGGTAGGGCCGGAGGGTGTGTGTGTGGGCGGGGATAGGTTGGGGATGTATTGATGACTCAAAATCTGTATGGAAGTGTATAAAAGCTCTCTCATGTGAGGGGCGAGAGCAGAGAGAGTTTGGCAGTCAGACAGAGTTGTCTTCGTGTCCAGCTGGGACAGACTGGGGAGGACACAGCCACGACCATGGGCATCGCGGTACTGGTGAGTAGAAGTATGTGAAGAATTGTCTTGCGGGAAACTAACGCAAGGTAAATACGTGCTGTTTAAGTAACGCACCAGTAGTCACTACTCAGAGAAACCAGCAATAATATTTGATGCGTGTGTCCCGGGTCGTGGGAGTGTTAATTAAATAGTAAAGTAACTTAGAGTAAGACTTGTAACGTTTAAGTGAACACTTATCACTCACGAATGAGTTGTTTTAGTCTAGTGACTGAGTATACGTAACTATCGAGTTAGATACTCTTTTGTTATTAAGTCGTGATTAAGTGATTGAACTTCCCCTTGTGTCAAGTAATCTCTCAGGTTATTAAGCTTGTATTAAGCTGTGTTATTAGTATTATGTGCTGTAAATAAGCTGTATAAAGAAGCTGAAATTAAAATAAAAATTGTTCTCGAGTTTTATAACCTTAGTGTGGAACTGTTATTTTGGGAGTCCGGGAGGGAGTCTGGGGCAGAAAGGGGTATTTGATATCTTGTTGTCCTAACCTACGGGTTGTAGGCCCCCTCTGGGCTTGTCTCCACACTCTCTGCTGCTACTGTTACACGCTACCAACTACTAATTGGTGACAGCCGTTAGCCGTGCTTGGCAAGACTGAGTACGAAGCAAACCAAGGGTTACGAAGAGAGTGGAGGATACGACACATGGACACACTTTTAATCAAGAAAGGTGACATGTTAAAGTTTAAAGTGTTTCGAAAACTGACACACAGAACTGATTTTGTACACTTTTATTCTAGCGCGGATAAATGGAGAATTATTTCTGGCTTTCATTTTTGGGCTTTGAGAATATGTTCTGAGACGTATTTGCAGAACGAATTACCCTCCATATTTCATTCTTGGGACCAGGAGAAAAGAAGCCAGTATATAAAACAGAACAGTTAGTAGACTGAATCCAGAGAGAATAATAATTTCACCTCTATCATCTGGAGCTGATAATATTTATATGAATATGGCAGGGATGTGGTAAGAATAAGTGGCTTGGCGATCAGTAATTTGGTAAGGATGCTAAACAGAGAAAAACTGTAACTGACGTAGGTATTAAAATCCACGTCTGAATGTGCCAAGGTTTATAGTGATGAAACATTTCGAGGGTTGGAGAAGAGAAATAAGGAACATAAATATGATCTGGAAAAGTTTAATTTGAATAATGTCATGACAAAATACAGATTAGACACGAGTCACAGAATGGAAGGGAGTAATGCGAAACTCTTGAGGCATGTAAATGATGCTGTTCAGCAAATACGTTATGAATCAGCTAATATATGTCTGTAACAAAATGAATTAAAATAAGAGGCTGTTTACCCAAACCATTACTATACCTACTGACTACCGGGACAACAGGCTGGTTGTCATTTGTTACTGTAGTTGTTACTGTTACCTCATTGTATGGCATATTTGAGGCCCTGGCTGTGTCCTGTGTTATTCCTGAAGAAGCCAACTTTGGCGAAACGTCGAATAAACTGTTTCTCCCTTATTCTCCACTTTCTGTTTCTCCATACAAACTGTCACAACCAATGATGAAATTATAATCTCTAATGATTAATTTTCTTTCATTGTACATCCTAATAAAATTAGTGCGGTGGCTTATTTTTGTCGATTATTCTTACTGCCACCAACTGATCATAAACGTAAGGAAAGCTCTCTGGTAGTCAAGTTATTATATAAAGCTTAACCATGGAAGTTCAAAACGTGCATCATAAGGTAAATGAAATCGTCTGAAAACAGCAAGAATGTAAAAAAAAGAGCACTACCTACCCTTAGGACCGACTATTTTACTTTGTACTGTGACTTTGACCTTCCACAGATTACTCTCAAAATCAGATTATTGCCTAACCTTGAACCTTTCCACCAACTTTGGCTTAATTCAGTTCCAAACTGTTTTAACTGATTTTTTTTCCCAGTGACCTTGACATTTGACCTTCCCCTTTGACCTTGACTTTTAACTGGTTAATCTCAGAACCGAATCTCTTTATCCTTGATTTAATTTGAACGTTTCCACAAAGTTTATTCTTGATCAGTCTTACAGATACATCGAGTCTTTTTAGGCTTACAGGAAAACAGAAAGCACCTCTATAGGTTTACATATAGACAGAGCGTGTCATGCGCTTACAGATAGAAAATGCTTGTCTGCGACTGTTTAGCTGAAGATATTAATAATACGCATCTACATGGGCACGCTAATACAGTGCACACGTCTGGGCATATCTACAATGAATGTCTGAGGAACATGAGATACGAAACATCAGTGTTTTTCAGGACAAAATGGATGTGTATGAACTATAGCAATGCTACTGGTGCTACAAAGGTGCGGGTCAGAAGCACGAAATTGTGGAGACCAGAACAAGTCGAAGGGATGGGAATCAGGTTCCTAAGGTCTATACAGTCTGACAGTGAAAGAAATTATACTGTCATTGAGAGGTGTTGAAAAGGCTGAAATAGGAAGACCATTGTGGAAAGAATGAATGATAAGGATATAAAGAATGGGTGTAGAGAGAGTGCGAAGAAGGGGGAGGCCAAGACAGAGGTGTAAGGATTCAGGAGCAAAAAGTTTAAGATTGCAGGAGAGTCGGAGGTACGTATAGCACAGACCAACCGGAAGGAAGTAGTTTATAGCGATACGACTTGCCATTAGTGACAAGAAAGGAAGCGATCAGTGTAAACCGCAGAATAATCAGTTAGACCTAACTGTGGATGTTTTGAACCTCCTCAGAGGATGACTCTTAGCTCAACAAAATCGTGCGGTGGTAACCTGAGTGGGCTATCAAGGTTCATCTATAGCAGCAGAACAGTTGCCGCGAGAGAATATTCTTTCCTTTTTCTTCTTGAACTTGTTGTTGTTGTTCTCCTTCTTCATCTCCATCTTCTTTTTCTTCTTCTCTTTAATCTCTTCAGTTCGGTAACTTTGCTGATTTATTCGTGCTACCCGCAAACGACAGTACTTAGAGGAGAAATTATGTAGTGCAGGGGTAAATGGCGGCTATATCTAACCTCTCCTGTTCGAAAAGTCTCTCCAAAGCTGAGCAAAATTTTCTGGTGATTGGGTAAATGCGAATAATATGTTAACGAACTAGATAGCTTAATAATTTGGCAATGACGAATTTGTGATATAACGGCAAAATCCTGTGGTGTTGGCAACAAATGAATAATAATGCTATAAGACCCATTTCAGCAACAAAGAGAAATAGAAAAACAATAGTGAATGGTGTTAGCTTGAATAAATAAACATGTAAATAAATAAATAAACACCTACCGGAGCCGTGTCACTCAAACAGCGACGTTGGTGAGGTGTCAGGCGGATGCAGGCGAGGTATGAAGCGCATCCTGCTGACGCGCTGTTTCTTTACAAATTGAGTGATACATGTGGCTGTCCTCTGTATATCACGTTACCCTGCTCCTCCCTCCCTCACTCTGCAAACTATTTTTTTTTCCTAGGTTTTTTATTTAACGTTCAGTACTAGCCCCACACTCTGGGGAACACTGTCGCTGAAGGCCAAGCCGGGAAGGGTGCTTGAGAGCAAAGGGTTACATTGACACATACTAAACATGGCATAATTGGTATAGAAGCAATTATCACTACAAGCACTGCAATGAACAAGGAGATACAGTGACACATGCATGTTAAAAAGCAGTGGCAGAAGGTGTGTACTGCACAGCAGGAGTTGTACGTGTCCAGGTAGGAGGCAAAGGGTCAGTAGGAATGGAAGTGACAAGATCAGTACGGATTCTGGCAGGATCTCGGCCAGAAAGCTGTAGAGGACAGTTGAGTGCCGAACGAATTCTTTTTAGCCACGATGCCAGGCCTGGGACGTGAGTGTTCCGGATCCGGTCAAGGTGAGTGCTATCTGAGAGAATATCAACCAGTCAGGGGGAAAAGGATGGAGCAAGAGATGGAAATGTGGTCAGACGCTGTGTGTCAAAGCTGACTCCAAGCATATAAATGCGATTGGTAATGGGACACAGATTGAGTTCAGGGAGTATGTTGACTACTCTGGCAAACCTGGGGCAGCGAAGAATGAGATGCATCGCCCGATTTTGTACCACTTCAAGTGGTCGGGGCTGTGCTGGGGGGAACAAGAGAGAGAGAGAGAGAGAGTGATAGCATGATAATCAAGAAGGGACCGAATATACAACACGTAAAATGATCCAGCGATGGGGATGCTAACCCCATGCTGGTCACAAGTGAGCGTGCCAAGGAGTTTAAGTCTGCAGTGAAGGTGGGTGCAGGTAGTGGAGACATACTGGGAGGGGTTAAGGAGGGGAGAGAAAGGAATTCCCAGATATGTATAATCCTGGCCTACCACAAGATGGGAGTTGAGGAAGGTTATGGTTGTGCAAGCAAGTCTATGAGTGAGGGATCGAATAAACAGTTTGGTTTTGGCCATATTGATAATCAACCCACAAGCAGATGCAGACTGGCCGAACTTCACTAGGAGATGTTGAAGAACGACGGGGGAAGGGGAGTGGATGCGAATATCATCACCATAGGTTAGGATGAGAGAGGAGCCAGGGATATGATCTAAAAGACTGAGGAATCTACTTATGAGAAAATCGAAGAGAAAGGGGCTAAGTACCCCACCATGAGGTGTGCCAATATTTAAAGGTCAGTAATCACTGACCGCCCCACAAAACAGAAACCGAGAGTGGAGATGAGACAGGTAACTTTTCAGTCAGCAGAAGAGGCGACCAGAGACAGCCAGTGGGCAAATTCGTCAAGGATAACGTCACGGCTTGCAACGTCGAATGCAACTTTGAGGGCAGCGTAGGCTTTACAGGAGGAGGATGGGAGGTGAGTGAGTAATTCTGTAAGGCAATGTTGTGTGCATCAGCCACAGATGCCAAAGAGATGATGAGAGAGCTGGTCCTGAAAGAGATCACAAAGCCTTGCTAAAAGCCTTTTCTCAAGGACTTTGCATATGCAGGAAGTTAAGGAATTGGGGCGGAAATCAGAGAAATTAGGCTTAGGGATGGGGATGATTGTATTAAGGGTCCATTCTGCATGGAGACTGCCTTCAGACTCAGGTTGAACAGTGTAAGTAAGGGATTGCCATGGACTTGAGCGATGAATCTTAGTGTGGCATAGGTGATCCCAACATTACCCGGAGCAGTTGCTGTGCCTTGCAGTAGTGCAAGGCGCAACTCATCACTGGTGATGCGGAGATCATCGAGGGGAGAGGGCGTGAAGCGAGCCTCTGCAATGCATGCTAGCCTGTCTCCGCTAGCACCCGAGAGGCGGGCCTTGATGGGGGAAGGCAGAGATGTCAGTTGAGACTGGGAGGACCATTTAGCAACTAGGCTGTTTTCATATTCCACAGGATTGTGGTGGAGAGGAGGGGAAGGGGACTCACATGACTGAACAACTCTGTTAACAAGCCGCCAAGCCCTAGATCGAGGAGTGTGTGCGTTAATAGGCTGGAGAAAGTCATGCCAGTTCTCTCGGCGAACACTGTGTTTGAGGTCGAGGGAGGATCTGGCTGCAGCAAGAAAGGAGTGGAGGTTGTCAGCCGTGTGGTCAGCGCGATACTCAACCACCATTCGCCACACGTCCTTCTCACTGTCATAAAGTCACCACACGTCCTCCTCACTGTCATAAAGACGGCGATCCCGTACCCACTGCCGAGCCTGGCGGGCAGAGGATTTAGTGTGGTTGAACTGCAGCACATAATGATCAAAAAGGTCTTTACTATGAGAATTAGAGAGGTGTAAAGTTCAGTTGATGCGGTGAACCAATGACTGGCAAACCAGGTGGTTAGCATGTCCTTGAAAGTGGGTTGCAGCTGAATTGTTTTTTTTTTCGTTTTTGAAGACTCCAACAACATGTTTGCATGCGTTAGCCTTGATTACCTAATTTCTGCTCTTCATGCTGCTCGATTTCTGGTAGCTTCCCTATTTAGTCCCATATCCCTTAGGTCACACTCAATTATCTCGTCCCATGTCTTTTTCGGTCTACCTCTTCCTACCCTTCCCCTAACATTAACACTTCTCACTTTCTGCACCCAGTTATCACTCCCGATTCTCTCCACATGCCCAAACCATCCCAATCTACCCCTCCTCATCACTACACCAATACACTCCATTCCCGTCCTACCTCTCAACTCTTCCGTCGTAAACCTAGCTCCTCCAGGCCTCGCACTCAGGGACGCACTGCACATCCACCTAATCATTGCCTTTTCTGTACGTGTGAGCAGATGCAGTGTTTGGCCCTTAGCCTTTGATTGACGCAGCTACTGTGAGCAGGGCAATAGGCAGGATGTAGGTGGAGAAGGTAGCAGGTGTGCCTGGGTTGACTGCAGAAATGTTGAAAGCCTCAGAAGATAGAGAAGTGGGGTTAGTCACTGATTTGATAAATACGATTATACAGTATATGATAGTGTTGTTCCAGATGATTGACTGAAGACTGTAATTGTATATGTGTACAAGGGGAAGGGTGATGCCCTGGAAAGAGGAAATTATGGAGGCATAAAGCTTATGGACCGGATAGAGCACATGATGGAGAGAGTTCTCGAAGGTATGATTAGAGAAAGAATGAATATTGATGAGATGCAGTTTGGGTTTATGCCAGGCAAAGGGATCACTGATGCCATATTCAATGCTCGACAGCTTTTTAAATATATAGGAAAAAAAAAGGGACCTGTACTTAGTTTTTGTTGATTTGGAGAATGTCTTTGACAGAGTCCCTAGACAGGTGGTGAAGTGGGCAATGAGAAAGCTTGGGATCGTGGAGTGGCTGGTTAGGTTGGTTATGGCCATGTATGTGGGTGCTTGCACCCAGATAAGGGTGAGTGGAGTTTTGATTTGGAATTTTCCGTGAATGTTGGTGTGCATCAAAGGCCAATCTTGAGCCCTATGTTGTTTATTATGGTATTTGGAGCCCTGTCACATGATTTCAAAAATTGACTTCCGTGGGAGATGTTGTATGTTGAAACTTGGTGTTGACTGCAGAGAATGAAAGGGAGACGGAGGAAAGATTTAGGAAATGGAGAGATGGTATGGGGCACAAGGGTTTAAGGGCAAATGCAGATAAAACAAAAGTGATGGTATCTAGGGCTGGTGACGGTACTGTCAAAGAAGAGGGGAAGAGGCCATGTGCGATATGCCACAAGGGCGTTGGGGAGTAATTCCATCTTGTGCAGTGTTTATGAGAAGTGGGTGCATAAGGGATGTAGTGGTATTAGAGGCAGACTGCGAGATAACGCTGATTTCATATGTGTGGTGTGTCGGGGAGAGCATGTGGAGATTGCCAGGCGTGAAAGGATTGAACTTGTTGGTGAGTCTCTTGAGTGTGTGGAAGAGTCCCTGGAATAGGGATATTAATTTTTTTCCTGACATGGTGGTCTTGAGAGTGTAGGATTGGAATGGAATATGTGGCAAGGATGGCATTGTGGTTGGAGATATGAGTAGGGACAATGTCATCTGTGACAGCACATTGTACTACGTTGCTGCCTAGGACGAGACCGAGTGGGGAAAGGATGCAGATGATGGTTATTGGCAAAGTCATGGAGACGATGACCATCAGGAGAAACACGGGAACAGCGAAATGACGGATGAGAGGCATTAAAATCGCCCAGGTAAAAGATAGGTGAGTAGCGATGGGTAGGTAAAGTGGTGGGGTCACTCCCAGTTGGACTGAGATAGACGTTACACATATACAAAGAGGCATCGTTGACAGTGAGGCGAAATAAGTGAAAAAGTGAGGAGTGAGAAGAGGCAGGTGATTTGGCAATGAGAATTTGAGGAATAGAGTGACGTATGTATGTAACCAGGCCTTGGCCAGAATGGATATGATAACAGTGGTATCCCCGAAGCCTGGGTGGGGGTCAGGGTCGACGAGAATGAGGGAAAGCTTCCTGAAGGCAGATAACAGCAGGGTGATGGAACGAAGCATAATGAGAAAGGTGAGTCAAGCGGCGGTGGACGCTCCTTATGTTGCAAGATAGCAGGCTTGGGAGCCATTAGGACATGAGGGGTGACGGAGGATTGTCATGAGAGGGTTGGGGAACTGATGGTTGGGGAAGTGGGGAAAAGGATGAGGAGGGTTGGTGGGGAGGTAGTAGAGAGGGGGGTCCCATAAGTGCAGTTTGTCGTGAGAGAGGGAAGTAGGGGGAGGATGGAGGAGTGGAGGGAGTGGTAGAGAGGTGAGGATGTGTGCGGGAAAGGAGAGGTTTAGGGAACACAAACAGTGGAGTCTTGTGTGAAAGGGTGAGGCTGAGACACAGGTGGAGGGACAAAGCTGGGTGGTGATGAGACGGGAGGAAGTGAAGGAACGGGGATAACAGCAGGGGTGGTAGTTACATGGGAGTAGGTTTGGGGGAGCTGTGAGGTAGGCAGAAAAGGAATATTAATGTGAGAGAGTAAATTCAAAAGGAGACTGCGTAGATTATCGTACTGTTGTTGAAGGAGTCGTAGTTTGTGCTGATGTTTGTGTGAGTCTGGGAGGAGTCTAGCACCTCTTCCTTAGCGATTTAGTTTGCATGTGACAATTATTTTTTAGTATGTTAGTTTTTTGTTTTACGTCTGTCTGTGTATCAATTCATCTGTCTGACTATCTATCTAATAATCTACTTATCTATCTATCTATTGCCATAAGCAAAATCCTGTCATGGATGGCCACAAGCATATCGTGCATAAATAACACAAGATTACATTAGCGCACCATGCACAAAAATAAACCGTTATGGGAAAGGTGTTGGGGAGCTTCCTTTACCATCGAGAATTGAAACCTTGAACTCGTATTCTCCTTAGCTCAAAGGGCATTCTAACACCTTATCCTAAGCGACTAAATTTAATTACTACACCTTGTTTTTCCCTTTCACGGTACATACATCTTTCAAATATCGACGTAGATTGAATAAAAAGCGTACAAGACGGTAGTGATGTGCTATATGGATAAATAAATAATTTATATATATATATATATCGTTATGGACTCTGCTTTACCGACAAGAGTATTGGCCTTAGGGCAGTTTTATTTCACCTGCTAAAATTAGGCTATTCCCAGAACTGTAATACTGTACCGTGACTACAAGAAATTTCAATAATCTTAGTTGAAATGTAGGAATGAATCTCCTTGGTTACTAATTAATCGACCCTCCAACTTGACTGCACCTGGCCATCAGCTGAAGCGATGGGGGTTGGGGATTTTCTTCAGGTAAGAACAAACGCACTATAGTACCTCACCCTAACCTGTTCCATTCTTCATATATCATTTCAGTAATTTTTCTGTATGGCAATAATGTTAATAAATGTCTGTGTCAGAAAGGTACAGATAATATACAATAGAAAATAAGACGTAATAAGCAATAGAAATCGATAAGGAAAATGGGATTGGGAGCCTAATAAGCTTACGAAAATACGGTCCTTTGGTGACGTATATTTCTCCTACTTCATCCCTTTGATCCGATGACGCATTTCTTCTCTTGCTTTTATCTGCAGACGACTTTATTATATTTCGGAAAATTTTATGATGCAGGGATAGGATATTGGCCCATATTCTCGTCGCATAAGGAAGCTCCCTGGCACCTCTTCCTTTGCGATATATTTTTGGATATGGCTGGTTAATATAATTTTGTACGCGATTTATGTCGAGTATGGCGACATTGGGAGGGTTTATGTAACACAGGACAGGAAAGTACGGTGTAATAAGTCAAATAAATCGGTTAGGAATAGGTGTTAGGGCGCTTCCTTAACCGACAGGAATACCGACCATAGCCTTCATTAATCTTTTGTGCACGAGAGGTTTTCCCAAGTTGAATAAATTTGTCCAGATGTAACATGAATAGAACAAAAAAAGATGTAACAGAATTTAATGGAGATAAGATTTATATTCAATACTTCTTTTGTATTTAATGCAAAAGGGTCTTTCCTATGTACATAAATCAGTCTGTACTTTTTCTGCAACAACAAGAACCCCCAAAATAAAAAGGGGCTCAAGCTTGAGGAAAAGCTTTACTTTTTACACACACACACACTCACACACACAAAAAGAAAGCTAAATTCAAAATATGTTCATTAAAAAATACCTGAACAAATCGCGCTTAAGGAATTATCATCATAAGCAAAATGAAATACATATTGGAGAAAATTATTGCCGAGCTGACCACTTACATACATGAAGGGCTGAGGACTGAGAGAATCGTTGCATTTTTGCATTAAATGTTGGGCAGACAAGTGTAC
>JAGKTI010038112.1:0-10779 GCA_018397915.1 Birgus latro | reverse complement strand
TGGTGCAAGTCATGAAGAAGTGCAGTGTAAAGGACACAGGGCTGGAGCATTGTTGTGCGCTGCTATTGATGTACAGTATAGGAAACAGGCTGTAAAAAGATGAAAATATCCATAAAGTTTAAGTGAATAAAAGTATGAAAGTCTTTGCCAAGTTAAAGTGAATGAACTATAGATACACTTAGATTGTAGGCACTGCACTTAGAGGCACTGCATTGCACAGCACATTAGAGTATCATTGTCCATGCATGTTGCTTTGATATAGAGCATTAATGATAACCTCATATCAAAGAGCATTTGATAACCCTATGCTGAGCTTTTACATCAGCTGCTCTCCCTGTTCTCACCCTTTGCCAGCCTGTTATCTGTTTACAATGTACGCTCAGTGGTAACTCCCAACCCTCAATTGGATGGTGCTATGCTGCAGCTACAGCTTACAATGTTTGTTATTATGGTCCCAGGCTTATCATCTGTAATTAAACCTAGTCGACTGCAGACTTGTGATTTTGGCTAAGTGGGTGTACGAACATGATGCAATTCTTTTTTTCTTCTTGTCGTGGTTGCCCTTGACTTATTGTAAACTAGGCAGACTCAGGTTGTCCACTTCCTACAGTCCACAATCCTCCTTTGCAGGGATGGGGAGGGATTATAAGTGACATGTGCATAGGTAACTTTTTTTTATCAGTGCCACCACATGAAGGCATCCCTCTCAACCACCACAACTCATTCTAACAGGTGTTGTGTGGGAGGTATGAAAAGCATAAGTGTGGATGTTCATGCCTGTGGGATGGAGTCAGGATTCCAGAGGCTTAAATGATGAGGGATTGACTGTGTGGGCCTTTCAGTTGGGTAGACTTTTTGTTCGATTCTCCCTCAGTCTGTGTTTTGCTCACTAGACTCTACCTCAGTCTATCTTTAGGTAGGAAAAAGGTCTGGATGGTGGTGATGATGATGATGATGCAGTAAGAGTGCTGGTAGCTTGAGTGACTGAGGATGGAGAATGAGAAAAAGACTAGAAAAGCAAGTAAGTGAAGGGGATGGAGAGACTGAGGATGAGATGGTGGAATGGTATAGAAAGCTATTTGAATGAAGGTGGTGTGAGGTGGAGGAAAGGCAGTTTGATGGCATAGGACAGGGTGANTGGGAACCAAATATGCAGTGAGGGGTTGGGGGGGGGAGGGAAGAATGTATCTGGATGTGGTTCTTTACATATACACCTCATGAGATGTTGACAAAAGTACAATTATATGTAATGTTTATTCAGTCAGAGCCATATAATTAAAACCCAGTGTGTCAGTGCATCAGATCCCTAATTTTGATCACTTGTACACTTGTAAATTTTAACTGTGATGTGCGTGCATCCCATAGTATGTACAGCAGTGATATGAGGAGGACAGATCTGAGAAATTATCATAGGAAATGGTCCTTGTCCCTAACTTGGCACACTCGGTTTTAATTATATGGCCATAAGTCCTCTTTATAGGTCTGGGGTGCTTGTGGGGAAATTATTATCACTACAACTTTTAATAATAATAATAAAAGTAATAATAATGAAATACCCTTGAGATATGTTGGATTCATGATTGAGGGGCTACAAGAAACAAAGCAACTTCAGTTCAGTGTAAGGCTGTAATACCTAAGCAATTTATTAAACAGTTATAAGAGAAATAAAACAGTGGTGAGACCTGCTTCTGTTTTATGACTGACGAGTTGCAGGTCTGAATGATGATCAAAAAAATCACGCAGTCATTTAGTGCCTCTTAAGGAGCATAGCGGCCCAAGGCTAGTCTGCTTATTTCTGCTCAGTCCAAACATTAAGGGCAGAGTGGTCACTCATAAAAAGCTGATTTCCTAGTGTCCCCCAGTTTGCAGTCTCAACTGTATTGAAAAGGCAGCCATGTTACGGATCACCTCTGTCTGATATAAGAAAAGTGTTTATAATATAGAATGCATCCTTGACTTATAAAGTTATGATATTTTGGAAAGCATCTCTTGAGTGTTATAAAAAGTTGCAATACTGTATTTTTGAACATCCCTGTCCTGTTTGGGAAAAATTTTGACATTTTGGAAAGCATCCCTGACCTATAAGAGGGCTGACTGACTGAATAATATAAATAGTTTTATCTTATTGCTTAGTATGTTGATTCACAGCAAATTTATGATCAATTTCTTGCCGTAGCTGTAATTTCTTTTTTTCAGGCCAGACAAGGAGAGGAGACAGCGGAATATATCCTGTGTTTCTCAGTTACGAGAGGAAATAGATCGCAAGTGTTTGTGAATCCCTTGTAAGATTTTAACCCTTAATCCCTTGTACCCCTTGAGGGTTAAAGTAAATTAGAATAGCTTGAACTGAGGTTATGTTGAGCTGGTTAAGTTAAATAGGTTCTTGGAGGGAATAATTTTATGGGCTTCTAGCCTTTGGTACCTTTTTCCTTCCGTTTAAAAAAGTTTAATTGGTCTTCCACCGTACCCCTTCATTAACTGTTCTGTTAACTGATTTTCATAAGTGGTGACTGCTTTCTTGAGGCAGTTATTGTACCTTGTGACTCACATTCTAGTCAGTTTTGGGGCCAGAGCATAATTTGATAATGGTTGATTAAATATGATACAGACCATCATTTTTACTGCAGTTCTGGCTCCCCAAAATTTGCCACTGCAACCCAGCGTAAAACCTCCAGTATTTAAAGTTCATAAAATAATCAGTTTTTAGTTATCACTATACATAAAGCTCAATATGGTTTACCTCAAAGCGTGCGTGTGGTTTGGGCTTCCGCCTCCAAGGGTGAAGGAGTTAAGGGTTAAAATCTAAACATCTCATGAGGTGTTAGTCTTTATATAACTTTTTTTTTCTTCTCCTGCTCTGTGTGCACAGTGAGTGAAAGTTCAATAAAGTGTGTGCATGGAATTTTTATGAAATGAAAATGTGCAAAGAACTGTTAATACTATCATCCTGCCCCTAGTGGTATTAGTTGTAGTCCCAGATTCAACTGAACGTGAACATGGTAGACTGCAGGCTGAAGGTGCCCTCATCTTGCAGTCACCATTCACCTTTTGGGGACAGTGAGAAAGTTGAGGGACATTTTTATAACCAGACAGCTCCACTAACTGTATATATCAGTGCCATTGCTTGAAGGCATCCCTCTGCAGCAGCATCCCGACCCTAATTCCCACATATAAAGGCAGAGGAAAGTTTGAAGGATATGGTACTTGAAAGTAAATATAAAAAGAACTATCAATGGCATGTTCAGGGATGGGTCACAGACACACAGCGTTCTAGCCATCAGTTCTCTGTAGAACTAGAGACCTAACCACCCAAGAAGCCCATGTCTTGTGCAACCATCATCTAAATCCCAATTACCAATCAAGATGAGGTAAGGTAGTATACAGAAACTTATCAACAGCATGGTCAGTGAAATGGGCAACACACTTGTTCACCAACCATTCAAGCCTCCAGAAACACCAGTTATAATCAGAGAGCATAAAAAAGGTCGATCTAGCAGAGTACTGTAATGACCTGTGGAATGTGGCACACAGCAAAGTCCTGCTTGTGTTAAATCCAGTGAGCCATAGTTCTGAGGTGGGAGTAAGTCTGCTCAGTTAGTGTAGCCACAGCTCTTTGTACTAAGTTTGTTGCCTGAGATTGATTGATAGCTTTGAGTAGGAGTAGAGTCTCCATGGTTACTACTCAGATGCCTGACCATTTTGAAGGGGCTGGTATGTCAGGCTAGAACAGTTACTTCATAGGGAGTTTTAAGTAGTTTAAGAAGAGTACTCAAGTAATATGAGTTGATAGGGCCTTAGCTCTTCCTGTTCATGTTAACCCTCTTAAACTGAATAATGAATGGATGGAAGTACCATGAATAAAATATCAGATACAAGGTGTCAGCACAAAGAACTAAAGATAGTACAGTATTAGCTTGTACTGCAGTTTTAACCGTTTTACTCCAATAACTAACTTATCATTATACAGTATTCTTGCTACTCTCAGACTTATTTAGCATGGGTGAGAATTAGAAATTGAGGGGTCATACAGCATTCATTAACCTGTTAAGTAGAAGAACTGAGTATAAGTTGTCTGGAGTGACTGAAGTGGAGGGTTTACATGCAGCCTTCATTAACTATTCTACCTTCAGTGTGTTTCAGTAAGGGAGACACACTAGAGAGGCTACAAATACTCTGTATTAACTAATACAGTAGGAGAGAGAAATAAAATCATTGGAGTCAGCAGGAATAAACTTTAGTGTCGATAGTGAAGATTGAATTTGTGTGTTAGTAGGTGTATCCAAGCATCAGAACATAAGAGCTTTATATCACACACTTTGAGCTCCTATTTTTACCTTCGAGTCTTTACAGAACGACAAACAGTTCATTAGTGCTCACTGTGTGATAATTCACCTGTGTATCATAATACTAGGTTCACCTTAACTTGACGGAAATGTCTGACCTCATTGTCAGAATAAGATGGTTCTGTAGCTCTACATCCCTCCAGTAAAACTCTGTGAGCAGTTTGATATGCTAATCTTAAGCTCAAGTAACAGCTTGGCATTAAAGATGGAGAAATGTCAGTTTTAAGCCTAGTTAGAGTGGATAGACTGTATGGTTTTGAGTATATTTAAACGTGGATCGGAGTCAGCCTTTCAACCTTAACATGTATGAGTCTCGGCTGGAATTTCTTCATTCTCAGAGTTCTTAGAAGGTATGACCATTGAGTGCTGTCCTCCCGTGCAGTTTATGTTTCTGTATTCGTATTAGAAAAGTTCCATTAAAGAATTTGCATCATGTATCATTAGTTTCTGTGTCATTCTGTGTTCTAGCAGTGTCAGGTGTTAAGCTAATATGTTAAGTCCTACCATTGTTTAAGATGGTATTATTCTAAGTATGGCAGGACTTCAAGTTTTTAATGTTTGTACTTGCCAGTTGTTGTTCTACCTGGAAATGGCCTCATCATTTATGTCTTATTATGCCAGTGTATGGTGCCTTAATCGTTATTCCTTTCAAGTCTTGTTTCTTTCACTTCGTCTTTTTATTTCTCTCTCCCTCTGTATAAATATGATTCTCTCTTCCTCTGTATGCATATTTCTCCATTCCTCTGTGAATTGATTCATATGTTTTTCTTCCTCTGTATATTGTCATATGTTTCCATATCTTCTCTCTCTGTCACACTGTATTCTATCGTATGTTTCTCTCTCTTCTTCCTCTCTTCCACTGTCATGTCTCTTTTCTCCTGTGTATTCTGTCGTATGTTTCTATCTCTTTTCTCTCTCTCTTCCTCTGTATATTCTGTTGTATGTTTCTACCTGCTCTCTCCTCTCTTCCTCTATTTATTCTATCATATGCTTCTCTCGCTCTCTTCCTCTGTATGTTCTGTCTTATGTTCTCCCCCCTCTCTCTCTCTCCTCTCTCATACTATCATCATTACCCTAACTACTAGGGAAGTAAAAGTCCTAAGTACAACAGTATATATTTATTCTATACAAGTTTGTATGTACAAATAATGTGCTCACCCTTTTAAAAGGGACACACAAGCATAATAAATATAAACAAATAATTACCTGGTTTGAAGTCCTGTGCATGTAAAATCTGAAATAAAATAGTTACCCCTGAAAAAGAAATATAATAGTTACCCCTGAAATATAAGAGAAAACGTATTAGTAGAAGTAACTCATTCACACTGATGTGCAGGGGTGGGGGTAGCCTGGCCAGCTCCAGCTACACCTCCACCAGGGTGTCTGACCCAGTCACTCACCCCAGCCAGCAGGGTGGAGCCCAGTGAGTGAAGGGTATGGTGGCTGGCAGTAGCAGCAGCTATTGCCAGCCACCACACCCTCCACTCACTGGGCTCCACCACAGCAGTGATGGTGGTGGTGGTGGTGGTGGTGGGAGTGAGTGTATGTATGGATGTATGTATGTGTGGCTCAGTTGCCACACACACATACACCTAGAACACTCACACCCACCACCACCACCACCACCACCACCATCTTGGCTGGGGTGAGTGACTGGGTCAGACACCCTGGTGGAGGTTTGGGCTGGGGGGGGTAAACCCACTGGAGCTGGCCAGGTGGAGGAAGGGAAAGGCGGTAAAGCTGGGAGGGAGAGAGAGAAGCGATGGGTTAGGGCCGAGATGGGGAAACAGATTGCCCCGCCGGCAGGCCAACCCCGTATATCCCACCTGGGGATTGGGTAATCGTTGCCCTATCTAAACCCCTGCCCATCCCTCCCCTCCCCCCCTCCCAGCCCTTTCCCTTCCCCCACCACCCCTGCACATCATGGCTCATATTACCACTGGTTAAGGACACTCCCTACCACCTCACCCTTGCCAGATTATACATATTGACAACTAAAGTGTAATATGCAAAATAAATCATTAGGGAAGAGGTGGTAGTGAGGCCTTAAGCCAATGAGAATACAAGCCACAGACACACACACATACACACACAGAAGGAGAGAAAGGAAAAGGATAGAGGGAAGGTTGGTGATTCCTGGGCAGCCACTCCTGGGATGTAAGGCTGGCCCCCAGTTGGAGAGAGGGAGAGGTGGAAGAAAGGAAGCAGGTAAGAATGAAGGATGGGAAATGAAGGACTGGGAAAGACTGAGGGAGAGGATGAAGTCTGCAGCCATCTGAAAAGAAAAGAGAAACTGTTAGTACAAATGCTGAAAAAGTGTAAAGTTACCCCTTCAGCCTATGTTGTGTCATTTTCTTTTTATTCCTGCTAGCCACTGATTTAGTTCACGAATTATGCCACTCCTACAATCCTCAAGTTGTAGTTGTATGACTGAGTTATGAGGTATAATTATCTTCTTGGTTACTAGTCAAATTTACCCTCCACTCTGACTGCAACTGGCCATCAAAAGGGCCAAAAAGGCTTAGGGATCTTTGTCTGGTGAAAACACAGGAACTATGCATAAGCTACAGCCCTCATTAATCCTCTCATTATCAGAAGTCTCCCTTAAGCTGACTCAAATCATCTTGTGATACCAATAACATGACTTTCTCTGGGGTGACGTAAGCACCTAACATCAAAATATTTATAAAGCTCGTACCCTTGTCCTAACCCAGTATCACAAGTACGAGAAATGGAAAGATGCAACACAATGTTCTAGGTGACGGAGGAGACTTCACAACGCCTGTTCCTTGGCTATTTATTATCCCTATTATACCTTAACATTCTCCTGTATGCTATTTATGTCATCTTAATATCAATGTACTTTGCATCAATACCATAAAAGATGATACTGAGGTGTAACAACATGTTGGACAAAATGCTAGGGAAGAAGTGTTTTGACATCCACAAAGCCTCTCATAATATGACCTACAGTCCTTTGATATGACTAGTAATGACTCAGAGACGTGGGGGATGAGGGTGTATGAGCACGAAACTGTTGGTAGAATGACATGGGGAAGATGCCTGGTGGTCTACTAGAGCTCATGGGCCACAATGAATTGTGCCTTACATATGGTTCAAATCATACAGATGACTGGAGATTATTATATCAATAACAATGCCACCAGGGGCACATGTCAGACTCTATCTATCTATCAATAGCCAGACACCTTAATCCCAAAAGGGGTGGCCACAAACAAAGCAACCTGGGATGGGCAGTTCTTCATACCTCATGACTTGAACCTTACCAGTTTAGCTAACTAGGCCTAAAACTGCCATCACTCCAACTTGAATACTTAGTTAAACACTATATTAGCACTAGAATACGTTGCTAGTCACCAAAATGTGTAACAAAAATAAGTCGGAACCATATCATCATCTGATTCAGCCGATGAACCAGACAAACTATGCCAAGAAAGGACTAAAACCTTGGCTGAGTTAAGATCTGAGAGCTATAATCACCCCCCACTCCATGCCAAACACTCCTCTCCACCCACACCCACCCATTTTTTCCTTCCTCATCTCTGAACTTGAATCTTACTGCTCTAACTACAACACTCCTCTCCACAGCATATACTTCCCTGCCTAAAACACCCATCTCCACAGCCTATACTTCCCCTGCAAAAGCCCACATATCAGCCTAGCATTGGGCACCTTCTCCTCTGTAAAGGGTTGGGTAACAGATGGGTGGCTGCAAGAATAAAACAATACCGATGTCCTGACTGAGCAGCCCAATCTAGGGACCCTACACTCCCCAGGTGAGGTAATAAAGAATTAGATGATGGACAGACTGCCTAACCCCAGGACACACATGATGGGACAGTAGCAGGTTGAATGATGCATGGATCGCCTAGCTCAGGGCCCTTAAACTCATAATGGGGAAGTAAAGGGTTGAACGATGGATGGATGGCCTAGCTTAGGGTCCCCCTCTGCTCCTGGTGAGGTATTTAGGAGCTGAATGACAGGTGGGTGGTAGCAAAAACTGATGTCCTGAATAACAGTCTAATTTCAGGCTCCTACATTCTTCATGGCATGATGGACAGATGGCCTAGTCTCAGCCTCCTATACTCCTAAAGGACAATAATGGACTGGATGATACACAAATGGCCTCACCTCGGCCCCCTACACTCCTAATGGATTGGACAATGACTGGATGGTGAAAAGAATAAAACAGAAATGACATCCTCAGGCTGAAGAGGCAAATGACTATCCCTTTCTACTGTCAAAAACTGGGCAAATATGACTGTATAAATCAAATTATCAAAAAATTTATGAACAGTACTATATTAATGAAGAAAAACTGGAAGCAACTGATACCTAACAATGCTGCCTGAATGTGGGTGCTCAGCCTTTTTTGCCAAATGGACCAACTTCCTATTCAAACAAACTTGGTGGGAACTTTGTATTCAAACAGACTTGGTGGGAACTTCATACTCCAACTTGGTGGGAGTTTCCTATTAAAACAGACTTGGCAGGCTGCACTCTGCTGCCATCAACTTTACCTATAAATATACTGGTACAAATAACTCCACCTTACAGGTGATAGGGAGGGACTTCTCATGGCGGCATGAAAAAAATCTGGCAATTTTGATGCCCACTTGTACGAATATCCCTCAGTTCCCTTGCAGACCCCTTACAGAGGGATGATGAACTGCAGGAAGGGGTAAACTCCAGCCTGCAGTCCACTGAGTTCATATTCAAATGAGCCTGGGGCCACAACAACAACAGTACAGATTAATATTTAAGTGCTGGTGACTCAAAACAAATATTGTATATGATGCAGCATTTTTCACTTGGAGGCAAGATGACTGGTTGAGCACCCATTCTAAATACTGTAATCCTCTTTGGCATAAGACAGTTCATGGGTATATATATGTATGTGTATATGTATCCATGTACAGTATATATGCATGTATGCATGCATGTATCATTTTGTTTTCTTTATAAAGGTTCCAACATCCTTGCATGTGTCGGCCTTGGTCACCTTAAGGTGGTTCTCCATGCTCGTTGATCTCTGGTAGCTTTCCTATTCAGTCCCTTATCCCTGAGATCACAGTCTATGACCTCGTCCCAGGTCTATTTTAGTCTGCCTCTCACAACCCTACCCTCAACGCTTTCACTTCTCACTTTCTGCACCAAACTGTCATCACCTATCCTCTCCACATGCCCAAACCATCTCAATTTACTTCTCATCACAACACCAATACACTCCAGTCCCATCCTTCCTCTTAACTCTTCCATCATAAACCTAGCTCCTCAAGACCTCACATTTGAGGATGCACTGCACATCCACTGAATTACTGTTGCTTCTGTATGTTAGAGCCGGTGATATCTTCCTTCTTCACTGCCCAGGTCTCACTACCATACAGCATTATACACCTAACACATGTATAAATTAATTTTAAGTTTGTATGTAAATAATGCATGTATGAATGTATGTCTGTCTGTCTGTAGGTATGTATGTGTGTATGTATGTCTGTATGCAAATGAACTGTGGAAGGCAGTATAAAGTCCTTAAATTCAGATGAAGTCCTTTTCGATTAACTCTTGCAGCTAAGAAACAACTTTATTCAGCACAGGAGAGGCCCTGTTTATTGATGGGTTTTATTACTGCTATATTGTTAATGAGGGATGCCATCATGGGGTGGCACTGATATAGATGGGTAACTGCACAGACTGGTTATACAAATGTCTCTCAAATCCCTCCCTGAGAGAAGGTTGGTGGACTGCCGGAAAAAGGAACTTCAGCCTGTACTCCACTGGGGTCACACTGAGATGAACCTGGGGGGTGCATGAATTACTACCAGCACTATTCAGGCTGCATCTAACCCCTCCATTTTAAATACTCTCTCTCATGTTGAATAAAATCATCTAAAGGCAGCAAGTATAAAATGAAAAGGGCTTCCCCAGAATCAACTGCTTAACCTTAAACTAAACAAAAGCAAGAGAATCTCACCTTGTGTGTCCCTTCAACACTGAAATATATGGGTGAGCACATATGACATTCTGACCCCTTAACAACTCAAAAAATTAATGCTACTGAACTTCAAGCACAGATCAATGAGGGTAGTTGTTATGGGGTTTAAAAATATATACAGAAAAAGTCAATCACATTTTCCATTCAGTCCTCATTATAAGTTATGGCTGAATTCAGAAACATCACAAATTCTCCATATAACACTTACTATAACTGTGGGAGAAAATGGCCAAACAGCTCAATAGATACTAATGCAAATTTTACCTGTCAGCTCTTCTATCGCTTACTCTGGACTTAATGAAAAGAAAATATATATTAAAAAGCCAGGGATGTGTTTTTAAAAATATCATAACTCTGTACGGCTAGAGTAAAGGGGAGAAAATTGGCCAAAATATCACAACTTTTAACACGCAACTGGTA
>JAGKTI010038110.1:0-10779 GCA_018397915.1 Birgus latro | reverse complement strand
GAAGTGGTTGGAAGAAGTTCAGGGAGCTGTTGCCTCTCCTGACATTGGGAGGACTCTCCTTACGTGCTAAGGGGTCTTTGTATGCAGCATGTGTTAGGAGTGTGATGCTGTATGGTAGTGAGACCTGGGCAGTAAGGGAAGAGGATATTCGCAGGTTTAAACTTACAGAAATGACAATGATTAGGTGGATGTGCAGTGCGTCCCTGCGTGCAAGGCCTGGGGGGGCTGGGTTTACGATAGAAGAGTTGAGAGGTAGGATGGGACTGGAGTGTATTGGTGTGGTGATGAGGAGAGGTAGGCTGAGGTGGTTTGGACATGTGGAGAGGATGGGGGATGATAATTGGGTGCAGAGGGTGAGAAGTGTTAATATTGGGGGAGGGGTTGGGAGGGGCAGACCGAGAAAGACATGGGACGAGGTCATTAAATGTGACTTAAGGGTTAAGGGACTGAATAGGGAGGCTGCCAGAGATTGAGCAGCATGGAGAGCCTCCATTAGGTGACCAAGGCCGACACATGCAAGCATGTTGGAGCCTTCAAAAACGAAACGAAACGAAACGATTCAGTTTACCATAATTTGTAACTTATTCGAAAACTAATCTACCAATTTTCAGATGTGAGGTACTGATGGTAATCTCTAATAGCCCTCTATATGTGTGCTAAATCTCATTGATATCGGACAAAATCTACTGACGCTTTCAGGGTAACGACCAGACGATCCCCTTAGACAGCTGCCATTCCTCCTCCACACTGCCAATTTCCTGATCTTTTGCTACGTTCCACTCATCTTTCAGTTTCTCCTGATGCTCTATTATTTTCTCTCTTTTATCCAAGTCACTCACTATCAAAACCTCCCTGCCACACCTAACTCTCCTAGCTCTCACTCATCTGTTACGTACTCTCAACTTTCCCTCCACCAGGTAGTGGTCAGACATACAGTACCTCCACCCTCCCCTCTCAGAACTAACATCCAGCTATCTTTCACTTACATTCCTGGACACAGTCACATCACATAGTTCATCAGTGCTCTATCAACAACCCTTCCACCCATCTGTCTCACCCATGTATACTTATAAATGTCTTTCTTCTCAAACAAAGTATTTCCAGTCACCATCTCTCGCTCAACACACATCCCTGTCATTCGTTCCCCATTTTCATATCTTCCAGGCACACCATGCATACCAACTACACCTTCAGCTGCTGCATTTCCTACTGTAGGATTCAGATCTCATTACCACATTCACATTTGCTCCAAAACTCTGCAGACACTCATCAACATCATTCCAGAAAGACTCCCTTTCTTCTGCATCCCTTTCGCTACCAGGCCCATATGCACTCACAAATGCCCACAACTCATATTCAGATTTTGCTTTCACCCACATCGGTCTCGATTACATCTCCTTCCGTGTAGTCACACACTGCTGCCCTTCCTGGGCTCACTAACAAAGTCACACCTTCTCTCGCCCTTCTTCTGTCAGCACCTGACATCCTTCCATTCACACTTCCAAACTTAGACTCACCTTTCCCTTTCATCACCTTTCCCTTTCATCTTTGTTTCACTCAAAGCTAACACATCCAACTTTCTTCTCACAAACATTTTCCCAGTCTCCTCCCTTTTAGCCTCAATCATACTACATCCACGCACATTCATAGACCCAATCCTCTGGGTACGGGGATAACTCAGTCCTCCATCCCTTTCTATTCCCTGTCTCATTGAAGGAACTAAAAAAATGGAGGAGGGGGTCCCTACTTCCCTCACCCCGCCCCTTTTAGTTGCCTTTTACAACAAGCAGGGAATACAGTGGCAGAATTCTTCCTGACACAGTCTGGCCGCAGAGTGGTAGTACCACCCCATGTATGGCCAGATTGTGTCCACTCCGCCACAAGGGGGACGATATCACTGCTAGATGAAAATCTTCACTCCTGCTGTTTTTGTGCATTTTTCAACCTATTATCATGCATTTGAGCTAGTGCAGTATCTGTGGTTACTGATGGCTTTGAGGGATTCAAGATGAGACTCTATTTGAGTTAATCCTAGGTTTTGGAGACCACTCTCTCTCCACCCCTTAGCCTCAGAACCCCTTACCTCAAGCCCATCTCAGGTCTCTGTATGGTATATGTTTCTTCCTTATTGTGCTCTAATGCTGGTTTCATGTGCGCGTTGTGTCGGGGAGAGCAGGTGGAGATTGTCAGGGATGAGAGGATTGAACTTGCTGGTGAGCCTCTTGAGTGTGTGGAAGAGTTTTGTTATTTGGGAAACATGTTATGCACTGGAGGTGGGGCTGGAGCAAGCTCTGTGGCTAGAGTGAGGAATGGTTGGAAGAAGTTCAGGGAGCTGTTGCCCCTCTTGACATTGAGAGGGCTTTCCCTCCGTGCTAAGAGATCTTTGTTTGCAGCATTATTAGGAGTGTAATGCTGTATGGTAGTGAGACTTGGGCAATAAAGGAAAAGGATATTCACAGGCTTAAACGTACAGAAATAACAGTGATTAGGTGGATGTGCAGTGCGTCCCTTAGTGTGAAGTCTGGGGGGGGCTGGGTTTATGATGGAAGAGTTGAGGGTCAGAATGGGACTGGAGTGTATTGGTGTTGTGATAAGGGGAGGATGATTGAGATGGTTTGGGCATGTTGAGGGGATGGGGGATGATAATTGGGTGTAGAAAGTGAGAAGTGTTGGTTTTAGGGGTAGGGTTGCAAGAGGTAGACCAAGAAAGACCTGGGACAAGGTCATTGAGTATGACTTCAGGGATAAGGGACTGAATAGGGAAGCTGCCAGAGATCAAGCAGCATGGAGAGCTGCCATTAGGTGACAAACCGATGCATGCAAGCATGTTGGAGCCTTCAGAAATGAACAAACGAACTAATTATGCGTTTGTGTGCTTCTGATGTATGTATGTATTTAAAGGGTATAAATTGTTTTTAAGGGAAAATTTGGGTTTTCGTGTGGGGTGCCAGGTACTAATTAGGATAAAATCACAGGTTCTCTTATGTGCTCTCTCTCTCTCTCAAGAATAGGTAGATTTGCTTCACATGCAAGTGTGTGAACATTGCAAATCCCACCATTGTTTCCAGTGGTGGATAGCTTTCCTCCCCCAGAAAGTCTTAGTCCCCCTTGCTTTGGAGTAGTATATTTATTTTTGTATGTATATTTTTATTTATTGTAATATATTTTGTAGGCCATTGTTGTTTTATTGTAATTTGATACAATTAGGATTGATTAAAAGTTATTATAGGATGTTTTGGGAGTATCATAAGAGTAGTGAACTGAATTGTTTGTCTATGTATATAGCCAGATGCCTTAATCCTCTAAGGGATGGAGACATAAAGTGTCTCCAAGTCACCATGTTCTCTGCCATTTGGCTGCCCTCCTCCTAGTTCACACACACCCTCTCTCATAACTTCTCCACTCCGTCCCTCTATCAGTTCCTTGGTCTCTTCCTCCACTGTACAGTACTTATATACAGTACACTCTTATGGTCTCTTATTTTCCATCCCTTCCACATGGTCAAACCATCCCACAGTATGTCTCCCAATGCTTTCAGTCACATCAACTTAAACCCCACAATGTTCCTTCAGTTCCTCAGTTGTCTGTCTCTCCATGTAACTCCACATGCTCTTCTTATATAACTCATTTCCACTGCTTTCACTTGACTTGTGTCCTTCCAACAAGGTCCACTTCCATATATTAGAGTGAGGATGACAGTACTGTCATGCAGTGCCCCCCACTTTTTTTTTTTTTTCCTTCCCCCACTTCTCTGTTGCTCATTACTGCTTTTGATGAAGTAGCAGCTTGTCTTCCTAGCTATTGTATCCTTTCATGCACTAATAATTTGAAGAAAATATATATCTGGAACTTATGATTCCACACACATGCTGGGTCCTTGAGATTTTACTGAATCTTGTTTGTAGTTCTGTATGTTTAGATATTATGTTGACCATAATCTGAATTGACATTCTTTTTCTGTTTTAAATTTTGATATTTGCAGCCTTCTCTGATATGCAAATTATACCTGTAATACTGAGCGAAATGCAGAGTAAGGATTAACCAAGCGTGTGATCCAGCAGCAGCCATATAAGTCATACTGACCCGGGAAGAGTTCATTCCTCTGAAGAAGCCTCTGTGCGTAACTAGTCAGGAATAAACTTCTGTCTCAGACTCATGTTTCTTCACACCACTCATATAATTCTGAGTAGCATTGTATTACTGTTCATGTTTTATTTTAGGTGCAGGAGCCCCGGCGAGATGTGGGAACTGCCAAGTTAAGAGCATGTTTAAATGACACATTGCTGGAAGGAAGGAGGTGAGTAAAGATGACAGGGTGAGCTTTAGTTTTGTGTGATAAGATTTATATGTGTGTGTAAAGTTTTTGACTTTCCAACTGGGAATCGAACCCGGGACCTCTAGACAGTAGTCAGGCACTGTTATTATGACGTGGTGTAGTGGTAACAGTGCCTGACTTCTGTCTAAAAGTCTCGGGTTCAATTCCCAGCTGGAGCATCAAAAAACGTTCCATATTTTTACGCACATGGAACATGTGTTTCTCAAACATACAGTAGAAGCTCTTTTTAACGGACTGACTCAGCCAACCCCCATTCCATTGTCTCTAATTTTCTGCCAGATCATGGTCCGTAACCAAGGCTTGATGTAAGGGAAATTTTCCTGGTAGTTGGAGGTACTTCCTGCTAAATCCTTGAAGGCAGGTGTCAAGCTGAGTTCCGTACAGTGCACACCCAAACCTAGCAAACTATGCTAACTCTCAGTGCTACACATAGCAGTCTGAACCCACAATTAATATCCCCACTTATAGGCAAACCCCAGTTTAACGATGTAATTGGTTAAGGGGAGGCGGTAGCTCGATCGGTAGAGAGTTGGCTTGCGGTCCAGTGGGACCCAGGTTCGAATCCTCGCTGGTGCAGGGAACAGTTTAAGGATTTGAATTTCATTAAATCAGGCTTTACTGATCTACCAGAAGACCTGCCGACATGTCGTAAAAATGACCCCGCTAATAGCAATACACCAGTCCTGTATGAGACAGCCCTAGCATGTATTCAATATGGACGGTGGGTGTTAAGCGCCGAAGTGGTGACATGTAGATTGTAGGAGGACGACTGGGCCTTGATAGCAGGCTGTGAAGCCTATGCCCAGAGTCGGACACATGAAAAAAAAAAATTAAAAAAAAAGTAAAAACCCATCTCTAGGCACGGTATCGTATCTCGGGGTAGATTTAACGTGGATGGGGATGTGTTTTTGAGCCTTGAGTTTCACCCCCAACCAAGTCCTAAGCCCACCCAAATGAATCCAGAAGAAAAGTTTAAAGCAAGTCTAAATGGCCTAACAGCTGTAAAAGAAGTTAACCTGAGCCTAAAACCAGTGCTTGTCTCTCTTATACCCAGTCAAGGTCCCTGGAGGATGCGATCGCCATCTTGTTTTCAGACGCGGTAGAGAAGATGCAGCAGCATTGTATACAGTACAATCCCACCATCAGAGGGTCCCGGAACAATTAAACATCTGTTATGCATGATGATAATGTATGAATGACGCAGAATCATCCAAGGTTTGAATTGTTGTGACGGAGAATCGTTGATGTTTTGACAGGGAATTTGATCAATGTTGCAATCGAGGTAGCTTTTTCAACGGCCCCTCTTTATGTTGTTTTAGTTACTGTTCTGTTTGCTGAGCTCCTTTATTTTCTGCTCTCTAATTTTCCAACATTTAGAGTTTCCTTTATATTTTCAAAGTGTTTTCCCATGAACTGCTCGAATGTAAACAGATGAATTTTCGATGTCTCAGTTTTCATCAGTGCAGGAAATATTTACTCTTTAATGCTTTCATAGTTATTAGTATTTATTTAAATTTATTATGTTTTCCATGATACGTTAGATGTTCAATGGGCAGACACAAAATATTCTTTTTAGAGTTGCCCAGTTGTCCACACTTATGTACCTCGTCTGATAGGCGAGAATCCGTACTCCAAATGACAATGTTCACTCCACCTATGACTAAGACACATTAATCTGAGTCTAAAAACAGTTTATTAATGAACCAAAACACAAAATTTAAGTCTAAAACATCATCAAAATTGGTAAAAAAAAAAAAAATCACAAAACCTGAGGTAGGCCTACGATAGGTGGGGCAGGGTGGTATTTGTACCCCCATCACTATTCCAGGGTATCCCATCTAGGGGTATTGTAAATCAGGGTTTGCCTGTAATGATCAGGCAAGCTGGTGAAAAGCATGTTTCCGGTATTGGTTCTCGGATGTACTTGCTTTACTGGACATTTTGTGGTAAGTCGGTTGTTTAGGGCAAGGAATTTCCTCAACGGAATTATGCTAGTGTTAACGGGCAAATAAATACGGGGAAAAAATGCTTCCGCTTCTTTTGGCTTCTGTTATATCGAGTTCCGTTATATTGAGCTTAAGTTGTATATAGGAAGACGCTTGTGTACTGATTGGGATAGATTAATACTGCTTTGTCACTTGCTAAGTTGTGTGGGGCTAAGCAAAAATCCTGATGTGTCTGAAGTATGTCTATCTATCTATCTATTGCCAGACGCCTCAATCCCGAACGGGGTGGCCACAAACAAATCGCCTCCATGTCACTCTGTCCCCTGCCATTTCACTACCACGCTCCCAACTCACACCCCCCTCTCTCATATACCTCTCCACTCCATCCCTCCATCTCATCCTCGGCCTCCCCCTCCCTCTCGCCCCCTCCACCTCACTCACATACACTCTCCTCGTCAATCTTTCACTCTCCATCCTCTCCACATGCCCAAACCACCTTAACGTGTTTCTCCTAACGCTTCCCATCACGTCCTCAACCACACCACAACGCTCCTTCTCTTCCTCATTTGTTAGTCTGTCTCTCCATGTGACTCCACATGCTCCTGTCAAATAACTCATTTCCACTGCTCTCACTCTTGACTTCTGTCCTTCCAACAGGGTCCAAGCTTCACTTCCATATGTCAGAGTTGGTATCACAATACTGTCATGTAACAACTTTTTCACTTCCATGCTCACCTCCCTGTTTCTTATCACTGCTTTCAACGAACCAGCAACCTTCCTTCCCTGCTGTACCCTTTCGAGCACTTCACCCTCCAGACTACCATCCTTACTCATCACACTGCCCAAGTACTTAAATTCACTCACATTCTCCATNTCCTTCCCATCCAATCTCACTGTACACTCACTGGCTTCACTTCTCTCGAAGACCATCACTTTACTCTTCCCCACATTCACCTTTAGATTCCGTTTCTTACACACTCTCCCAAACTCATCTACCAAGCCTTGCAGCTCCCGTTCGTCTCCACTCAACAACACAGTATCATCTGCAAATAACAGTACAGGGAGTTTCCAAACACTGTCCTCTCTCACTAGGGCTGCTCCAACATCCACTGCCCGACCTTGTATCTCTTTTATAACCCCATCCATATACAGATTGAACAACCATGGAGACATGACACATCCTTGTTTCAATCCAACCTTCAAATGGAAAGATTCACTCAGTTTGCCATCCACACGCACTGCAGCCTTAGCACCCTCATACATACTCTTCACTGCCTTCAACAACTTCCCATCCACTCCATATATTCTTAATACCTTCCACAAACCTTGTCTATCCACCCTGTCATATGCTTTCTCCAGATCCATGAAGGCTCCATACAACTTCTTGCCCTTCTCTAGAAACTTTTCCACTAAGGATCTAAGAATGAATATCTGGTCTACACAACCTCTTCCCTTCCTAAAACCTCCTTGTTCTTCTCCAACTAAATCCTCAGAAATTTCCCTAACTCTGTCAATAAGTACCCTACCATATATTTTTCCTATTACACTGAGAAGGCAAATGCCCCTATGATTACCACACACTGCTTTTTCCCCTTTTCCTTTGTACAGAGGAATAATTATACCTGACCTCCAATCCTCCGGGACTCTACCCTCCTCCCAAGCCAATCTGCACACCTTCCACATCCATTCTATTACTATCTCTCCCCCATGCTTCAGCATTTCACCACACACTCCATCAATTCCTGGGGCTTTCCCCATTTTAACTTTCTTCATTGCTTCCACCACTTCCATCCTGGTGATTTCTTCCTCTCTTCTCACAACCCTCCTTCTCCCTGCCATTCCCCAGCCACTTATACTTGCATTACTTTCATTCTCTATGTTCAACAGTTCATTAAAGTGTTCTCTCCATCTGTTTACTTTTTCTCCCTTCTCCACTAGTAATCTACCATTTTTATCTTTCACACCCCCACTGACTTCGTTGACACCCTGTCTAGCTCTCTTTACCTCCTTCCAGAACATTTTCTTACATTCCCTCCACTTTGCACTCAAATTCCTTCCAAACTCCTCATCCACTCTCTTCTTACTCTCTCTTACTAATCTTTTCACCTCTCTCCTCCTCACTACATATAACTCTCTCGTCCGTCTCTCAGCTTCTTCGTCGCCCCTGTTCCTCATCCACTCATTATATGCTTTCTTCTTTTGTGCCACAGCCTCTCTCACCTCTTCAGTCCACCATGCTGTTCCCTGAACCCCCTTTCGTCTTCTCTTCACCCCACACACCACCTCACATGCTGCACAGATTTCTTCTGTCAATACCTTGCACACACCCTCCACGTCCCCCATCTGCTCCAATCTATATTTAACCAATCGCTCCTCCACTTCCCTTCTATATTCAGCCTTTATTTCATCCTCTTGTAACTTTTCTACCCTCCTTGTAACACATACTTCCTCCTGTCTTTCCCTTCTTCTCTTCCTCCATCTTGTTTGGACTCTGATTCTGGCCACCACCAAATGGTGGTCAGAAAGTCCACTCCCCCAACCTCTATATACTCTTGCATCCATTATACATCTTCTCATCCTTTCATCCACACACACATAGTCAATCATTGCCTTCCGTTCATTCATTCCCCCATCCTCTCTTCTCACCACTCGCCATGTATACCTATGGATCATTTTGTGCCTGAAGAGGGTATTAACTACCACCAACCCCCTCCCAGCACAAATGTCCACTAAAGCACTGCCATTCTCATCCATCTCTGCAGGCACACCCCACTCACCAACCACTCCATCCACCTTCTCATTCCCTACTTTTCCATTCATATCTCCAATCAGAAACACTCTCTCATTCCTTTCAAACTTTTCCAAGCAGGCTTCCACATTTGTCCAAAACTCTTCTCTCACTCTACTTACACAATCTTGCGTTGGCGCATACACGCACACAATTGCCCACATTTGTAGTCCAACTTTCACTCTTACCCACACAATCCTTGACCCAACTGATACATACTCTCTTACATTCTCCTTCCACCTGTTGCTCACAGCAATACACACTCCCTCTTTCGCCCTCTCATTCTCACCCACTCCNACCCCCTCCCAGCACAAATGTCCACTAAAGCACTGCCATTCTCATCCATCTCTGCAGGCACACCCCACTCACCAACCACTCCATCCACCTTCTCATTCCCTACTTTTCCATTCATATCTCCAATCAGAAACACTCTCTCATTCCTTTCAAACTTTTCCAAGCAGGCTTCCACATTTGTCCAAAACTCTTCTCTCACTCTACTTACACAATCTTGCGTTGGCGCATACACGCACACAATTGCCCACATTTGTAGTCCAACTTTCACTCTTACCCACACAATCCTTGACCCAACTGATCCATACTCTCTTACATTCTCCTTCCACCTGTTGCTCACAACAATACACACTCCCTCTTTCGCCCTCTCATTCTCACCCACTCCTGCGCATATACCCCACCCATATTCCCATTCTCTCACACTCTCACCTCTCCATTTAGTTTCAGTTATTCTACATATATCCACTTTCGCACTCTCAAGCACCTGTACAATCTCTCTCTCTTTCACCTCATCATTCATACCCCTCACATTCCAGGTCGCAATCTTTATCTCGTCCTTTGTCAGTTTCTTTGTCGTCAACTTTTGGTCAGTCCTGGTCCGAGGCTTCCTGTTCGTATTTTTAGTTAGTTGTTTTTACGGGGTGGGGCACTAACCCACCACCAACCCTTTTAGTCGCCTCTTACGACAAGCAGTGTTGTGCTGCACTTAATCCTTAGCACTGTGAATTATAACTGATTAACACTGCACATTTTGTTCTTACTTGCACCATGCTAGTTGCCACAGGCCAGTTTGCACTCTGAACTTAATCTTTTGTATTCTGAATTCCAATTTCTTAACACTGTAAATTCTCATTTAGTCTCGTGGTGATATATTGCAGTTTATTAAAAAAACCGGCATAAGCGCCAGCCACTGCGACGACCGTCTAGTCACGATGGCAGTTAAGTGGAAACTGGGGAGGGGAGCCTGGCTAGGAAGAAGCAGGGGGCCGCTCTACTATGCGCAAAAACACAGCTGTTCGGCGTCACCCGCCAGGTTCAAAATACCTTTTTTTTTTTCTTTTTTTTTTTGGGGGGGGGTACCCCGAAGGCCCAGGCCCAAAATGTCCGGACAATGGGGTTATTACAGAGATCACTATATACTGCAGTCCATTACATCGAGGTTTTACTATACTGTACATACTTCATGGATCTGGAGAAAGCATATGACAGGGTGGATAGACAAGGTTTGTGGAAGGTATTAAGAATATATGGAGTGGATGGGAAGCTGTTGAAGGCAGTGAAGAGTATGTATGAGGGTGCTAAGGCTGCAGTGCGTGTGGATGGCAAACTGAGTGAATCTTTCCATTTGAAGGTTGGATTGAAACAAGGATGTGTCATGTCTCCATGGTTGTTCAATCTGTATATGGATGGGGTTATAA
>JAGKTI010038108.1:0-10779 GCA_018397915.1 Birgus latro | reverse complement strand
CCTTGCACTCAAGGATGCACTGCACATCCACCTAATCATTGCCATATTTGTATGTTTGAGCCTGCGAATATCCTCTTCCTTTACTGCCCAGGTCTCACTACCATACAACATTACACTCCTAACACATGCCGCATACAAACGTCCCATAGCAAGGAGGGAGAGCCCTCTCAATGTCAGGAGAGGCAACAGCTCCATGAATTTCTTCCAACTGCTCCTAACTCTAGCCAGAGCTAGCTCTTGCTCCACCTCCAGCACATAACATGTCTCTCAAATAACAAAATTCTTCCACACACTCAAGAGAGTCACCAGTCTTGCAATATCCACATTCTGTCCTTGATACACCGCTCACTCAAAATCAACATTATCTCACAGTCAGCCTTCGATACCTCTACAACTCTTATTCATCCACTTACCACAAACACTACACAAGATGGAATTACTTCCCTCGCCCTTGTGGCCAATCACACATGGCCACTTTCTTCTTTGACAGTACCACCCCTAGCCCTAGATGCCACCACTTTTGTTTTATGTGCATTTACTCTTAAGCCATTGTGTCCCATACCATCTCTCCACCTCCTAAATCATTCCTCCGTCTCCCTTTCATTCTCTGCAACTATCGCCAAATTATGAGCATAGCTACAACATCTCCACGGGAGTCCATTTCTGAAATCATGTGAGAGAGCTTCAAGTACCATGATAAACAACAAGGAGCTCACTACTGACCCCTGATGCTCAACAACATTCACAGAAAACTCATCACTCAGATCTCCATTCACCCATACTTGGGTGTGAGCACCCATATACATCGCCATAACAACCCTAACCAGCCATTCCTCAATCCCAAGCTTTCTCATCGCCCACTTCACTACCTCCCTAGGGACTCTGTCAAAGGCCTTTTCCAAATCAACAAAAACAAAGTAGAATTCCTCTTCTTTCCCATATATAGTGGATCCCCAGTAAACGAAAATTCGATATTACAAAAGCGATAAATATAGGACAAATTCCACTATACAAAAATGTATCTGTCTCGATGATACGAAAAGCGACGCGAAAGGAAATAGAAAACTTAAATGGGCGTGCTGCATAGCACCGCACTTGCTTGCGGCGAGGGCGTCACAACAATAACAAGACAATTCGCCATCAGAACTTTTTGGCGTCAAGATGCCCTGTCATTTATTTACATATCAGTTAATTTAGCAAGTATATTAGCTTTCAAGTTATATGAGTTATAAAGCTGATGGTGGTTTATTCTTTTTATAATAAATGTAAAATATGGCATCAAATAGTTTGTATTAACAAAAAAAATATATATATATATTGAAACGTGGATCAGGTGACGTATGCCCCGCATGCCATTGTCTAAGCAACTCGCCTGTTACCAGTGACCTGGCCAGTGAAGACATGTTGCGCCACAGTATGAAATTCAAGGCCAGAGTGATTCCCCAATCGATGACAATGTGGAGGTCAAAGTTTATGTAGCATTAGAGGACAAAACAGTCAGAAATGATGATCAGGTAATGTTGCCAAAAAAGGGGCAGTATGTTGATGTGTTTAGTGAATGAAGCAATGCTTATATCACCTATATTACTGTGTGAAAACCAATATACACATACACTTGTACTACGTATAAATTCGTACCAAATAAATAAATAAATAAACAACTATTATAAGTGGTTTGGAAGTTACCTTCCAATAGATCACGTTTTCTCAGGAACCAGGGCCCATAGAAAACACAGCAAATGCGAAGGTGTTCTTGCCTTTAGCAGCATTTTAAAGGTCAGGTGAGCAATTTCTCTACGAATTTTCGATATTTCTCATAAAAAGCAGAGGTCTGTTTATCTACTGGCAGACGGCTTAATCCCGTAAGGGGTGGCCACAAACAAATCGCCTCCATGTCACTCTGTCCCTGCCAGTTCACTGTCCTGCTCCCAGCTCACACCCCTCTCTCTCATATACCTCTCCACTCCATCCTTCCATCTCATCCTTGGTCTCCCCATCCCTCTCCCCCCCTCCACCTCATGCACATACACTCTCCTCATCAGTCTTTCACTCTCGATCCTCTTCACATGGCCAAACCACCCGAATGTGTTTCTCCTAACGCTTCCTATCACATCCACACCACAACACTCCTTCACTTCCTCATTTGTCAGTCTGTCTCTTCATGTGACTCCACGTGCTCCTCTCAAATAACTCGTTTCCACTTCTTTCACTCTTGACTTCTGTCCCTCCAACAGGATCCAAGCTTCACTTCCATATGTTGAGGTGGTATCACAATACTGTCATGTAGCAGCTTTTTCACTTCCATGCCCACTTCCCTGTTCCTTATCACTGCTTTCAAAAAACCAGCAACCTTTCTTCCCTGCTGCACCCTTTCAAGCACTTCACTCTCTGAGCTTCCATCCTTACTCATAACACTACCAAAGTACTTAAATGAACTCACATTCTCCATATCCTCCCCATCCAATCTCACTGTACATTCACTGACTTCACTTCTCTCAGAGACCATCACTTTACTCTTCCTTACATTCACCTTTAGATTCCGTTTCTTGCACACTTTCCCAAATTCATCCACCAAGCCTTGCAGCTCCCCTTTGTCTTCACGTAACAACACAGTATCATTTGCAAACAACAGTACAGGGAGTTTCCAAACACTGCCCTCTCTCACTAGGGCTGCTCCAATATCCACTGCCAAAAAAACTGAAAATCTGCCAGGATTGGGAGAGGTAATTGGTTATGAATCTGCCGGGACGGGGTGGGTTAACATAAGGCTACGTATGAGACATTGGCATTTATATAAGCGCCTAATAACCTTAAGTGAACGATCTACATACTCTAAAATTATACGAATAATCTTCATATTACGTCTACATTCTCAGGTAATCAATCAATCTCAGCCTACTGCATCCAAAAATTACAATAAAAATTACTGAAGACAGGTATGGGAGATGCCAGATTATAATTCAAAAGTTGAGTACAGTGAGGCAGAAACAAGTAAATTATTGGCTACAAGTGCAAATTGTAAACTAATATCCAAACCAGTGCTATTCAATGAACATAGACCTTGATAGTTCCCCATGAAATCAGGTATTATTATTATTATATCAGTTAATATTAAGTATATTTATAGACTGACAAAATCGTCCATGTTTTGATGGGGAATTGTCTGACGGCGAATGGACTTCATGGCAGATTTCCCCGGAACCAGTCTACATCCCTCCTCGCAGCTTTGCTGCATGTGAGGATATTTTCGCAGCTCTACACATTTTCGTGTTGTTTAGACATGCCTCCCATGCGCTCTGCATCATCTCTAGCATCAGAGGAGCCCTCTGCAAAGAAGCAGCAGCACCATACTCTAATTCTGGAGAGGAAATTGGAAATTACGCCACGAGGAGGAGCAGGAAGTCTCAGAGATTGGGCATGCTTTATGCCTTGCAGCTTCCACCGTTGGGACTGCGGCCAAGAAAAAGATGTACAAGAAAATGGCCACCTCATTCTCTGCATCTACATGTATTACTTACTTCTACAATTATTACTTACTTCTACAGTTATTACTTACTTCAAAATTGGAGGGGTAAAGTTTAGGTGGGGGGTCCGAGGGGGTCCTGGAACGCATCTCCCCCTTTTTATGTATATTTCAGTGGGGAAAATTGCTCCGATATACGATATTTCGCTTTACGAAAGCTTTTTCCGATCCCTATCGCTTCCGTATACCGGGGATCCATTGTATATTTCATGAAGCTGTCAAACAGTGAATATGGCATCGGTGGTCCCCCTGCCTGGCATAAACCCAAACTGCATCTCTTCAATATTCACTCTTTCTCTAATTGTACCTTCTGGAACTCCATTGCCTTCATTATCTGGTCTAAAAGCATTATGCCTCTATAATTTCCTCTTTCCATGGCATCACCCTTCCCCTTGTACACATTCACAATTACATTCTCCAGCCAGTCATCTGGCACAACACTGTCTATCTATATGCCTAGGCTGCTTCACCCAAGAAAAGGGAGGTAGCCGAGACAGGTCAACACACCTCCAATTTACTCATCCACTCAAACACATTCATTCGCGTCTTAGCCCCAAAGGGGAGAAGGGACAGATCCTCACCGCACTACACCACACGAGGGTCAAACTACGCAGTGCAGTCAGTGACATCCGCAGCAGGGCCCGACAGCAAAGCTGGTTTACCCCTGCCGCATCATAATGGACCCATCCCCTTACCCGCACCTGACCTGATCAGCTGATCAGTCAAAATGCGGGAGAATATCCCCTCTGGGCTGCGTCATCATTTATTCATTCACAATTTCTCTCCATTCGTTTCTATCACACATAGCCACTCTTCCTTGCTCAACAGACAACCCTGTCGCATCCAACGCTCTCTTCACATTGTCCATCCATCCTACTCGTGGTCTTCCTCTCAGCCTTACACCTCTCACATCAGATCTAGTTATCTTTTTCACCAATCGTATATAATCATATACTGTATAATCATATTTATCAGGTAAGAGACTGACCTTACTCCTATATTTCCCAAGGTCTTCAGCACTTCAGCACTTCAGCATTCAACACAGACACACCTGCTGCCTTTTCCACCTTCCTCCTGCCTCTTGCCTAGCTCACAGTGGTAGCGTCGATCAAAGGCCTTGGGTCAAACACTGGATCTGCTGGCTCCAAACTTTCCCTATCCAGTCATACTTCTCATTCAACAACTGGTTGCAGTGCTCTCTCCATGCATCTTTAATATCCCTGCTGTTCAGCACAACCATTCCTTCATCATTCTTCTCACACTGCTCACCTATGATATCCCTATTCTCTCTCTTCTTTTGATTTGCCACCTTAAAAAATCATATTCTTCCCTTCTCCACGATTTAGGTTATCAAGTAAAAGTCTCTGTGACTCAGACTTCACCCTGTAAACCTCTTTTCTAGCCATATGCTTTGCAGCCAAGTTTTCCTCTTTGTTAACACCCTTCTTCCATTCCTGGAAAAGCCTTTTCTCCTTAACTGCAGCTTCTACACCCTCATCCCACCCCCAAGTCACTTTATGTCTTGGTGGGCCTCTTGTCCATCCACATACTGAATCAGTAACTCTCAAGAGGCTGGTCTTCAGGGCTCTGTGCTGCTCATTAACACCCACTCTCCTCATCTCGATATAGAAGGCATCCCTCACTGCTTGGTTTCTCAACTTCCATATTTTCCTCCTAGGTACATACAGTAAGTAGGTCTTCTTTTTCATTACCCGCTCCTTAAGCACCATGTCACATATCAATAACTTGTGTTGCTGCACACACTCCTCGCTCCGTATAACTTTAACATCCGTCACTGACCTCCTATCAGCCCTCCTGACCAGGAAATAGTTTATCTGTCTACTATTTACCCCAGACTCGTATGTAATCAACCTACTCTCTTCCTAAAATGTGTGTTGCACACAATCATGTTTATTGCCTCCCCAAGCTCAAGTATCCTTTCCCCTCCTCATTTCTTGTACCATATGCACATCCCCTATGTACAGTTGCCTCCAATAACCTACTCTCTTCCTAAAATGTGTGTTGCACACAATCATGTTTATTGCCTCCCCAAACTCAAGTATCATTTCCCCTCCTCATTTCTTGTACCATATGCACATCCCCTATGTACAGTTGCCTCCACTACCGCATTGACCACTCAGTGTTTTCTTTGTGTGGGCTGTCTGAGGTGTGAACCAGCTGAGTATTGGAAGCAGAGTTGGGCAAGTCAGGCAGTGGGCAGTTGGGGGTTTTATGCTGGGGTAGAGGGTTTGAAAAAGTAGTGGGTGTTTGAGAAGGTTGGGGAGACAGTATGAGGTGCATTATTTATGTGAGAAGGAATTATTGGGTAATTCAGTCATTAAAGTGTGTTACTCCTCGCTGTGGTGGTATGAGTGGGAGGCAGGGCTGAAATGGTGGCGGCAGGGGCCAGGCAGCTGCTGGCAGCAGCAAGCATATCGGACTATGTGGATGCAGAGATCATTGCTCTAATCCCACCTGATCCCCTTGAAAGACTGGTAGTTCAGCTCAACCACCTCCTATATGCCTACACCACACACTGGACACCATAGAAAATGGGTAGGAAATCAAACTCTTGTGGGAAACGCAGTGTCTGTTGCCATCATCTGAACTGCCTTGACTACCCATTTCATGAGGGCTGTGGCCATCATCTGAGCTTTGAGGGTTAAATGATTGTCACTGTTATACTATGTTTTTTGAGGTCCAACTGCTTGTCCCTCAGAGACGTATGCTTGTCGCAGAATATTATTATGCCATGTCTCTGAGGTCCGACCTCTCGTTCCTCGAACATGTAGGCCTAGGTTTGGTTTCTTTATCAAGACCGGGTCGGCATGCAAGGGAAAGGAGAAGGCACAAAAACTCGGCAGGAACCAAACAGACAAAAATATATTGGCAAAGTTACAACTCCAGGTACATATTTGATATTTACAAGTACACTGGAAATATGTCAGGTGGTCATTGGGTTGAGGGAAACGTCACTACAAAATGTAGATGTCACTCTACAGACTGGGGAATGTATGGTAGTATCTTTGCTATATTCAAGTTACAGACACAGCACTAATACACAAGGTAAGTATGATTATATTGGCTTTTATACACAACAATATTTTAACACTGAGTTTCGATAGTATACCGTATATACACTTTGTTGATATGCTACCCCTGTCATTGCTCGAGATGGTACTCGAGAGGAAGACAGTGACTTTGATATTACAGGTAAGACAATTTAGTGGTGGCCAGAATCAGAATCCAAACAAGATGGAGAAAGAGAAGGGAAGGACAGGAGGAAGTATTTCTTACAAGGAGGGTAGAAAAGTTTCAAGAGGATGGAACAAAGGGTGAATATAAAAGGGAAGTGGAGGAGCGATTGGGTAAATATAGATTGGAGCAGATGGGGGACGTGGAAGGTGTGTGCAAGATATTCACAGTAGAAATCTGTGCAGCATGTGAGGTGGTGTGTGGGGTGAAGAGAAGACGAAAGGGGGTTCAGAGAACAGCATGGTGGACTGAGGTGAGAGAGGCTGTGGCACAAAAGAAGAAAGCATTTAATGAGTGGATGAGGAACAGGGGCGTCGAAGAAGCTGAGAGGCAGACGAGAGAGTTATATGTAGAGAGGAGGAGAGAGGTGAAATGATTAGTAAGAGAGAGTAAGAAGAGAGTGGATGAGGAATTTGGAAGGAATTTGAGTGCAAAGTGGAGGGAATGTAAGAAAATGTTCTGGAAGGAGGTAAAGAGAGCTAGACAGGGTGCCAATGAAGCCAGTGGGGGTGTGAAAGATAAAAATGGTAGATTACTATTGGAGAAGGGAGAAAATGTAAACAGATGAAGAGAACAATTTAATGAACTGATGAACATAGCGAATGAAAGTAATGCAAGTATAAGTGGCTGGGGAATGGTAGGGAGGAGGGTTGTGAGAAGAGAGGAAGAAATCACCAGGATGGAAGTGGTGGAAGCAATGAAGAAAGTTAAAATGGGGAAAGCCCTAGGAATTGATGGAGTGTGTGGTGAAATGCTGAAGCATGGGGGAGAGATAGTAATAGAATGGATGTGGAAGGTGTGCAGATTGGCGTGGGAGGAGAGTAGAGTCCCGGAGGATTGGAAGCCAGGAATAATTATTCCTGTGTACAAAGGAAAAGGGGAAAAAGCAGTGTGGTAATCATAGGGGCATTTGCCTTCTCAGTGTAATAGGAAAAGTATATGGTAGGATACTTATTGACAGAGTTAGGGAAATAACAGAGGAATTAGTTTGAGAAGAACAGGGAGGTTTTAGGAAGGGAAGAGGTGTAGACCAGATATTCATTCTTAGATCCTTAGTGGAAGAGAGTTTCTAGAGAAGGGAAAGAAGTTGTATGCAGCCGTCATGCATCTGGAGAAAGCATATGACAGGGTGGATAGACAAGGATTGTGGAAAGTATTAAGAATATATGGAGTGGATGGGAAGTTGAAGGCAGTGAAGAGTATGTATGAGGGTGCTAAGGCTACAGTGTGTGTGGATGGCAAACTGAGTGAATCTTTCCATTTGAAGGTTGGTTTGAAACAAGGATGTGTCATGTCTCCATCGTTGTTCAATCTGTACATGGATGGGGTTATAAAAGAGATACAGTAAGGTCCCAGGTTATGTCAGAGTTCCGTTCCTGAGACATGACGTAAGCCGATTTTGAACGTAAGTCGAGTTTTACAGATTTTTCAACCAGACATCGCATACTATATAGTGCTTCCTCCAATTTTGCGAGAATATGGTCGACAAAAAACCTCGCAAAATCAAAATTCGCAAAATTCAAACAATTAAATATATGAAATAAAGGCAAATTGGTCGACATCACCCCAAGGTAAGCACTTTTTTCCCACTCATTCTCTCGACTCTACCTCTTAATTTTACGATGATAAATGAAACAAACACGAACTGATGTACTGTACAGTGATATTAATGAGAAAACATCATAGGTAAGAAACTAAAAAAAAAAAAAATGCCTTTACACTGATGTGAAGATTGGCTTGGTGTGCGGGACTGGTGGCGGGGCGAGGCTTGGCTACTGTCGCCCCGCAGGGCCTAAGTCATCACTATCACTGTTGGCAGATATTTCCACATCTTGCTGTGTTTTTTCTGCCTCTCATGAATCCTTCGAAGTCAGAATCGTCACTGGGGTCATCAGAATGAAAAAGGTTAGTGATGCTAGGATCACTGGCTGCTTGGGGAGGGGTGGCAGGACAGCTGGTCGATGGGGCAGGGTCTCTTGGGGTTCTCATTAATTTTGTGGTTAGAGACTGCTTCCTCTTGTTAACCCCACCTCTGTGGAGGTCAGCATAAAAGCGAAGCGGCCGAGAATTAACGATGGATAACCTGGCCAGTATTCTCGCCGCCATTGACCAGCTGAAAAAAAACATCGTGAACAACGAATGTGACAATTTAGGGCTCAGCAAGCATGCCACGGTGTTGACAGGGCCCTTCATTTTTATGCTGACCTACACAGAGATGGGGTTAACAAGAGGAAGCAGTCTCTAATCACAAAATTCAAGAAAACCCCAAGAGACCCTGCTCCATCGACCAGCCGTCCTGCCACCCCTCCCCAATCAGCCAGCGATCCTAGCATCCCTAACCTTTTTCATTCTGATGACCCCAGTGACGATTTTGACTTCGAGGGATTCATGAGAGAGGCAGAAAAAACACAGCAAGATGTGGAAATATCTGCCGAAAATGATAGTGATGACGTAGGCCCTGCGGGGCGACAGTAGCCAAGCCTCGCCCCGCCACCAGTCCCATACACCAAGCCAGTCTTCACATCAGTGTAAATGCATTTTTTTTTAAATGTTTCTTACCTATGATGTTTTCTTATTAATATTACTGTACAGTACATCAGTTCATGTTTGTTTCATTTATCATTGTAAAATTAAGAGGTAGAGTCGAGAGAAAGAGTGGGAAAAAGTGCTTACCTTGGAGTGAAGCCGACCAATCTGCAGTCAGCACTGCCTCACTCGCCACTGAACCTGTGTTTAAACCCCTTCCTTTTGAGGAACTGGCATAGCCACCCATTCGATGCCTTGAAAGGTTTTGTTGGAGGATTAATGGCTTTTTTAAGGCACGTGTGATAGAATATCTTTGCCTGCTCCCTTATATGGCGCCCATCTAATGCAATCCCTTCCTTTTCCTTTCTTTGTATGTAGTGAGCAAGATATCTTTCCATTTTTATTAGCACTTCTTTGTTGTCCACCAGCATTCTACCATCAAATTGAGCATCTCCATAGTTATTCGATGCTTGCTTGATTTGTTCACTGTTCTTTAAAATCATTTTCACTGTCGATTCACCAACACCAAACTCCTGACCTATAGCAGAATTACCTTCACCTGCTTTTTTCCTTTCAATCATTTTCAGTTTGGTCTTCAAAATTATTTTCTTGTTCTTCTTACCCGTTGGCGCCATGATAACACTCGTGCAAGGTTAGACTGCTGGGGTATTGCGAGGAGCACCACGAAATTGTGAGGGTCAGTGACCTTGGTTGGAAACAGGTGCAAATAAACGTGGCGGGGCGGCAGACCACTGAACTAGGAGGCTCAGTACGCCCAATGAACCATGACGTCATTACTCGGAGTGGCAAAGTAGTGCGGGAAGACGACTCTCCCACCACTCGACCTCGCAAAGTGGGTGATCAGTCGCAAAGTTCATAAATGTTAAAAAATACATGACTTTTGGAACTACCTCGCAAAATTGGTGAATCGCAAAGTTAAAGTTTGCAAAGTTGAAGGATGTTCTGTACATGTAATAATCCTGTAACAGGTTTGTATAAGAAACACAGTCTTTTGAACTGATGATATTTATTGAATAAAATATAACTTGTACTTGCTACGAGTCTTCGCCACAGTAGCTCACTCGCTCCAGTAACGGCACTTCTCATCGTCATGGCAACCGCTTCCTCACTCTCCTGTCCTTACACATGTGCCCACTGCCAACACACATTTTATTCCTAAATTCAAACACTTTTCATACTTTATCATACAATAAAGTTTACCATAAAATTCTGCTGTAAAATATGAAATACGAACATCATTACCAACACGATAATGTAAGCATTTCTAACATCAATTTTGATGGCTTTTTTTTCCTCACTCGATCACTGATTCTTTTTCTCCTTTCTCATTACGCTTAATAATATAGACTTTTTCACGTAATGTGAAATATATAAGTTGTACTTGCTACGAGTCTTCGTCACAGTAACTCACTCGCTACAGTAACGGCACTTCTCATCGTCATGGCAACCGCTTC
>JAGKTI010038107.1:0-10779 GCA_018397915.1 Birgus latro | reverse complement strand
GAGGATATGAGAAAGGAATGTATACTTCCATGCCCGAGAGAATAACCTCCGTAATGCGCAAGGCACAATCAGATGGCTCCCGACCATGGAAGCAATAATCATTCCAAGGAAAATCAAAGAAGTACTGCCTGAGAGCCTCCCAATCTGCAGCTTCAAAGTGCCACAGGCGGCATTTCTTTGGAGGGTCCACAGGCCGTACCAGAGCAATAGAACAGGTTAAGGTATTAAGGTTATGATCGGAGGAGCCCAACGGAAAGAAAAGATTAACAGTGTAAGCAGAAGGATTAGTTGTTAGGAAAAGGTCAAGTATGTCAGATATATTTAGTATTAAGTCAAAGAATGACAGGAAAGCCGAAGCCAGAGAATAGAGAATTCAGAAGAATCAAGTTCAGGAACACGAGAGCAAGATAGATCGTTGCGTACATATACGCAACAGCCACCTTTGGCTTTGAAATGAGAATAGAGAAAGTAGGAGGGTACAGAAAAGGGTTTGCTGTCAGTTGCCTCAGACAGCTGAGGCTCAGAGAGAAAGAGGAGGTGAGGTTTAGAGGAGAAGAAGTGGTGCTCAACAGAACGAAAGTTAGAGGAAAGACCGCGAATGTTACAGAATTGAAGAAGGAGTGAGTCAGACAGTGGTTCCAGGCAGCTCCGTGAGTCGTCACCGGGAGCGGGGCGGATGGTGTGGGCATTTATGGTCCCCCCCCTCTTCCTTAAATTTAATCCTTCTGCTTATGTTGTCAATCTTATCTCTCCACTGGGCTCCTCCGATCACAGCCTTTTCACCTTAATCTGTCCAGTTGCTCCAGTAAGTCCAGTGGACCCTCCTAAGAAGCGGCAGCTGTGGCACTTTGGACTTGCTGATTGACAGGCCCTCAGGCAGTACTTTGATTTTCCCTGGAATGGTTATTGCTTCCATGGGTGAGAGTCATCTAATTGTGCCTTGTGCATTATGGAGGTTATTCTCTTGGACATAGAAGCACACATTCCTTATTCATATCCTGACTAATGCTAAAAAACCTTGGTGTAATGATGCAAGTTCTAATGCTATCCCCAGCAAGAAGGTCTACAGAAGGTACCGCAGCCAGCACACCCCTGAATCTCATCTTTTTTAATGTTTCTGCCCAGAATCATGCTAAGTCTGTACTCGCTTTGCTAAAAATTATTTCATATGCAGTAAGTGCTCTGAAATATCCGACTCAAACTTTTCATACTCCATCTGGCACTTTCTAACAACTTTACCTTATCATCCTCCCCTCCTCTTTTCCCACTCTGATGGCTCTGTAGCTTTTTCTTCTACTGATGAAGCAGAACTCATCACTCAGACTTTCTCCTCCAGTTCCAACTTAGGCGATTCCAGTGATGTTCGTCCACCACTTCCCCTCTCAGACTTCCTTATGGCTGACATTAAAATTCTTCAAATGACGTATTTTCTGCCATCACTGGCCTCAATACTAACAAGGCAGATGGGTATGATGGGGTCCCTCCTGTTGTTCTAAAGAGCTGTGCTTCTGTGCTTACACCCTGCCTAGGTAAACTCTTTTGCCTTAGTCTGTCAACGTTTTCCTTTCCTTTTTGCTGTAAGTTTGCTCTCATTCAGCCTGTCCCAAAAAGTGACCATTCCCAGCCTCCAGCTATCGTCAAATTGCTTTAACTTCCTGTATTTCAAAAGTTTTTGAATCTGATTTCAACAAGACAAGTTAAAAGCACCTTTCCTATCACAACTTCCTTTCTGATCGTCAGTATGAGTTCCGCCAGGGACGCTATGCCGGCGATCCTCTCACCTACTTTTCAAACTCCTGGCCATCCTCCTTTCAGGGCTCTGGTAAAAGCTTTGTTATTGCACTTGACATCTCAAAGGCTTTCGATCGAGGCTGGTATAAATCTTTAATATCCAATCTATCTTTCCATCTCTGCCTTCATCTCTAGCTTCCTGTCTGGTCGTTCTATAGGTGCTGTTGTAGACAGTTACCATTCATCTCCTAGAGCTGCCAGTAGTTGTGTTCGTCAGGGATCTGTCCTATCACCAACTCTTCTATTCATTATCGACCTTCTAAGCTGTACACGTAACCCTATCCACTCATACGCTGATGACTCCACCCTTCACCTTTCCTTTCGCTTCCCATTAGTCCAGGCCCTGCTGTAGAGACCTGTATACATCTTCTTAGAAAGAGACTTGGACTGTTATTTGAGTAAAGGATACCGCCAGCTTCAAAATAGTATTAGGTGGAATTGCTAGAATCATACCATAAGTGAGAAAATGGCGGTTTTCAAAATGGCCACCACCGGGGTTTTTCAAGACTATAAAATCTTACAATTTCTAATAGAAATGTAGTACCTAGAAGACTATTATGGGGTTTTCAGGCACGGCCGACACGATGGTACCTATAGGAAATCAATATGACCTTACATAGTAGCCTAAATCCAAGATAGCCGCCATCCACACCCTCCCCAAACAAAAAAGTCGTGTATCTTTTGAAACATCGTGACTGGATGATTTTTATGTAAATTATGAGGTTTTCAGGCACTGCCGACACGATAGTACCTTTACTGTTTCTCTGTCGCAACATTTGATACTGAAAATGCGTGATGGCCGTCATCCAAATTCCGTAGCTAACAAGAAGGTATCAAAATTTCGATATAGCTGGAATACAGCAGTACTCTCTGGATATTACTATTTGTTTTTTATTTTATTTATTTATTTATTTTTTTTAATGTCTGCTTGAACTCAGTTTTGGAAGAAGTCATTACATACGTTTTTTCCATGGAATCATGATGGTATCAGATCTTCTCAACTCCTTGGCATGAAAGGCATTCTGAGAGTGGTTGGTGCTGAATGATCGTAGTATCAATGACGAATTCATAGAACGTGCACACGAAGTACAGAGAGCTCTCTGTGCAAAGCAAAGACCCACTGAGAAGTTCGCAGGCCTATTTGACGAGTCATCAAGTCTCCATGAACCAGTTTGAGTGTTTTCTGGAAGAATGCTGTGCAAAATCTGAGGTGTGTCAGTACCTACAAGTGTTTCAACAGATGGCTGCTACTATCAAGCATGGAGTTGCATCAGATCGACAAGGAAATTTCCTTCTACACATAGCTTCCGTGGAAGCTTCGCTGCCAATCTTCTGAGAGAGCGACTGCATCAATTACTTTCACTATGGCAAGTTCTACCTTAAATCCACGAAAGCCTTAGAAGCAACTCACCCGGATGTTTTTCAGCAGTTCATGCATGGTCAGTTTGTCGTGAAGGATCAAGTCGAAAGTTACATCAATGCTGCTGCACCGGATATGAAGCTAGAACAATCCATCCACAGGGCATCAAAAGTGCTTGTGGCATTGTTGGCCAAACAAGAAGTCTGAGGGTCGTGATCGAGTGGCAACTCATTTCCCACAAAGTTCTCTTCATCCCAAACAACTTTAGGGTTATTATGGACGATGTGTCGATGAATCATAGTGAATCGGGAAAGATTCATCATGAACTTACTGGATGTAGCGCTTATCAGCTGAATGAAAACGTTACAAAGCTCCTGGGCTTTGTGTGAGAAAGGGGTAAACCTTACATCATCATGGCTCCTGCCATTAAACTGCACAATCTAATTACTAAGCAACTGGCATTGGATGAATTGGCCTTCTGGCTGCTCCAAGTGCAGGTGAATGGGGATCAACTGGTAAGAGAATTCCAGAGAGAGAGAGAGGTTTGTTGACAAGACTAAAAAACTCTACCACTATATCGAAGAGGAAATTACCTCAACTTGACAGCAAACCATCCACTGATGTGAGTGCAACTTCTGCTGTGACATCGAAAATGATAGCAGCGGTTCAGTGCGACATCGAAATTGTGAAAGAGTGAGGCATGGAACTTGAATCTACCTATGCTCATGATATCCTGCCTGTTTCATCTCTATATGAAGGCAATCTTCCTTCCAAGACTGACAAAAGTGCACTCATTGCAGATTTGGAGAAGAGCTTAATAGAAGACGAGTTACACTTTCCTGCCTTTAGATGCATCCGTTATATTGGACCTCATGTTGAAAATACGTTCCTTTCTAAACTTGGCTTCATTTGGAACATTCGAAAGTGCAATCAATTGTGTGCTATCAGCGGGCCACTCTATGCGTTCCAGGTTCACCCGCTATAACGTGTTTGGCAGCAACTTAGAGTCATCTGTTAAGGGTGGAGAAAGGCTACGTCGTGCCGGTGGAGTTGAATCCATTGACCTCACTCAGCTCACTCCAGGTGTCCCAATACCCCAACAAATGAACAAGTTGCCGACATCCTCAGTCAACAAAATTATGCCACAGAATCTCGTTCGCGATCTCATCTCGATTCCTCAGATGGTGAAGTTGAATGTTGTGCGTGGTGGATGTGTCACAGATGATGGTGTTGTGTCAGCAGAGTTTCCCTACTCTGGAAGGCCGTCCACCCAACCGCCTTCTAAAACCACAGAACCTATTGACATGCTGACATGTGATATGAAAGAAGCCGCTGATCATATACTGATGCACTGTGAATGGGAGGTGGATCGGGGAAGTAGCTGGCTGCTAGTAGTTTCCAATGACACAGACTTAGTATCACGTCTATTTCATTATGTTAAATATTTTTGAAAGCCTGGCCCCAAGAATTGTGGGTAGAGTTTGACACCGGTGAGTGACGGCGTCATATACCATTACACACTCTTGTAGATAAGCTAAGAGTAGAACTATCTAACGTCATCGTGAAGACAAGATACTGACTGGAGATGATGCAGTGAGTAAGATAGGTACCAAACACGCCTCTCTGTCATGTGATCCAGAGCATTACTTGGCTAATCTTGCAGTCTGACATTCTCAAAGATGAGATCTTGATGAAAGCTGAGGAGTATTTCATTCGGGTGTGGGCTGGCGCGAAGAGCAAACCCGAATCGCGAACATTCGACCTACTTCGGATGGAAGTCCAACTGCGAGCTCCGACACCAAAATCGTTGGAAACCCTGCAACCAACTTCAAGTACAATTCGTGGCCACATCAGGAGACCATTTTACTATGTCCGTAAAGTTCTATGCCTTCTTGATGTTACCCACCCTGCCACAGACCCTACCAAATACGGGTGGGTGAAAGACAATGACACACTACTATCTGAAAAATGCCTGAATCCATTACCCCAAAGAATGCTAGTCGTTTGTAAGTGTGGCTCGATGCGATGTTTGTGCAAAAAGGAGGGAGTCAAATGTGTAATTTTTTTGTTATAAACAGGAGTCAGTTTGTCAAATAAGTAAAAATGTCATCTTTCAGTCATGATAAAGTCATGTGTTTGTGAAATGAGCTTCACATGGTATTGATCTCTGTATGACTAGGAAACATCTTTGAATAAATACTTTTCTGTGCTTATGTTTTCATTACTTATTTATGACCATCTTGAATTTTGGGCATCAGATGTGCTGATATCGAGTCACTAAAGGTACTATCGTGTCGGCAGTACCTGAAAACCTCATAATTTACATAAAAATCATCCAGTCACGATGTTTCTTTCAAAAAGATACACGACTTTTTTGTTTGGGGAGGGTCCGGATGGTGGCCATCTTGGATTCCGGGTACTATGCAAGGTCATATTGATTTCCTATAGGCACCACCGTGTTGGCCGTGCCTGAAAACCCCATAATAGTCTTCCAGGTACTACATTTCTATTAGAAATTGTAAGCCTTTGTAGTCCTGAAACACCCCAGTGGCGGACATTGTGAAAACCGCTATTTTCTCACTTATGCTATGATTCTAGGAATTCCATCTAGTACTGTTTTGAAACTGGCGGTATCCTTTACTTAAATCACCAGTCAAAGTCTCTTCCTAGGAAGATGTATACGGGTCTCTACAGCAGGGACAGGATTACATCTTGTCCATCTCAGAAGTTACTTCAACAATCAAGAGATGAGGTTGTGTCACACCTAGTGTCTGACTTGGCTCATATCTGTTATTGGGGTAATTTTTTCTTTTAATGCATGAAAAACTCAGTTCTTACATCTTTTAACCAAACAAATTCTTTTGCAAAAGTATCCTCTAATTTTTATCAATATCCAACTCAGTCCTGCATCATCTTTAAACATACTTGGGGTTTCATTCTCTAGGGATTTGTCTTTGAAAGATCCTATTGTCTTTCTGGTAAAATCTGCTTCTGAGAGATTAGGTGCGCTGTGCCAATTCCGTGCCTTCTTTACCCCTGCATTGTTGTTGACTTTAAAAACCGGTTTTATTCGCCCCTGTGTAGAGTACAACTCTCATGTGTGGGGAGGCTTCCAATACACAGTTCTTTTCAACAAGATGGAGTCAAAGAATTTTCGACTCATCAGCTATCCTCCTCCTTCTGGATCCCTTCAGTCTCTGCCTTATCGCCGCACTGTTGCATCTTTTTCTCTTTTCTGTCGCTTCTTCGATGGTTACTACTCTTCTGAACTCTCTGCATGCATCCACCACTGCTAGCAATAAATTCATCCCCTCATGCATGAGTTAACCGTTAATCCCAGTTGTTCATGTATGCAACAGGTCAACCCTGGAACTGTCTCCCTCTGTCTGAATATCTTATAGCCTTTGAAATGTACTGTGTCCAGGCATCTCGAAATGAACGGATCTTGAATTTGCTCCCTGTTATCTTGTTTTTGCTTTTCTTGGAGGGAACAATGTTGTCCGCTCCTGGCATAAAAATAAATATTCCTCTAGTCTGTATGCCATTTATGTCGTACTGTGATTGTAGGGTAGGGAAATAATCTCGCTGCCACTTCTATAAATTATTCACAGTCTTATCAATCAATTCCTTTCTTTCCTTTATTCTGAAAGTGTTATCAAAAACTCCAATTGGGTTTTTTTTATGTGACCCGACCAAGTAGGAAGTCACTGGGAGTAAAAAAAGATTACAGAGGAAGGCAAAAAGCAACAGTCCTGTTGGTTCTTTCATAGTTATTTGGTATAAAGAAAGTTTTACTAACAAAGCTATTCTAACAGCTAAAGACAAGAATAGAAAAGCTGAAGCCGGCTGGAAATAGGGGAAAAGACTACCGTGCAACATAGACAAACTGTCAAGGAAATTTTACAGGAAGAATGGAAGGGAAATCTTATTGTACATTATACCTGAGAGGGAAAGTAAAATTTATTCTACAATATTTATCGATGTTGTGCATCGTATCATCCAGGCTCTGAAAGTTACACAGTTCCCGTATCTTTTATACCCCTTCACTACCGTTCGTATCTTTTATACCCCTTCACTGCAATGGCGAATTTGTTTGTTACTGTTACCTCGAATTTATTTTGAGATTTGTATGACGAGAGTTAGATATGGCAGAAGTATCTATCGCTATTTTTCTCTCTATCTATACCTGTCTACTTATCAGGCTACCTGTTTATCTGTCTGTCTACCTATCTATCTCTAGCCAGACGCCTTAATCCTGGAAGGGGTGACCAGAAACGAATAGCCTCCACGTCATTCTCTCACCCGCGGTCAGGCTGCCCTTTCTTCTACACACACACAAACACACACACACACACATCTCTCCATTTCATCCCCCATCTCATTCTTTCTCATAAAAAAAAACTAAATTAAGCAAAACCCTCTGATGGTAGGACGTCGTCAATTTTTTTTTTTTTTTACGTGTCCGATTCTGGGCAAAGGCTTCAGGGGCCCATTTCTTGGGGCCAGTGACCTATCCCAAGGCCCAGTAGTCCTACACCTCCACATGTCACCACTTCGGCGCTAGCACCCACCATCCATATTGAATACATTGTAGGGCTGTCTCATACAGGATTGGTGTATTGGTATTAGCGGGGGTATTTTTACATGTCTGCGGGTCATCTGGTAGATCAGGAAAGTCTGTTTTTTAGGAAAATCGAATCCTTAAACTGTTCCCTGCCCCAGCCGGGATTCGATCCTGGGTCCATTAGGACTGCAGGCAGCATCTCTACCGATTCAGCAAACCGCCTTCCCAGAAGTCAAATGAAGTCAAATAGTCCATCACGATTCCACGGACTGAAAAAATTGAATACAGTTGCTCAGTTCAGACACAGAACAGTTGAATTCAATGTTCGATCCACGCATGGAAGAGTTGAATTCAATGTTCAGTATCAAAAATTAATTAACCAAATACTAAAAATTAGAAAGTAAGATGATATCAGAACCTAGTACGCAGTCTTGTAAAGCTTATATATAACCTTTTTATTTTTTTTAAGATCAAATTTTCTTCATATATTTTTTTGTCATGTGGTGTTATGGTATTTTGGTATGTGATGCCCACGGGGTGACCGCTTCACCACGATGACGCGTTGTTTTCTTGTTCTTGCGATCACCTGACGATTTTCATTCAGACCATGTGGGAATGAATGATCATGGAAAGCGCGGCCCGCCATTTTTATAGGACCAACAGGATGTAGTGCACACTGATTGCACGGTGTGGGAGCGTGGTGAGGACTGACAGAGCGTGGTGCACGCCTGATCACGTGCGTGGTATGCAAGTAGTAGGAACCAGTTGGACCCAGTGCTGACGCAGAAAGGACTGGATTAGCGCGCAGCAAGGGCTTAGTAGCAGCGTAGTAGTTAAGCGATTTCGTTTTTCCCGCCCGTCCTCACCCCGTCCTGAAAAATTTTCAGAGCTTGGCGAGCACTTGCTGTACAGTCACTCATAAAAGTTCGTGGGGGTCCGTGTGTGTGTGGGCCTCTGGAGTTCCCACCCCTTTCTATACGACGAGTCTGTATAACGACGTGACGACGCAAACACCCATACACACGGCAGAACTGCGACTTGATGTAATAAAGTAAGAAAGGATTATGTTTGTCAATCATTTGTTATCGGTAGTCATAATCAGTTCAATGTTGTATCATAAGATATGAAGATAAGAACCCTTTTTATCTCTAAGTTTCCGTTAAGCAGGTGAGCAGTGACGACGGTAGTGAAGGTCAGATGCAGTTGAATCGTTTCGAAAATTTGCTTCGTATCCACATGAAAAATGCTGTAAACCATTAAAAGCTGAATGCACACAGTATCCAACATAAACGTCGTTTAGCATATCTTCGTCATATATGCCTCCATATAACCACCGAAAAACACATCTGAATAACAGGTAATAAAACATTCTAAGCAGACCAAGACTCGAAACAACGAACAGTGAAGCAATCTGAGTTGGCCAAAGTCGTAATGGAACAGCCTCCAATCAGAAGGAGTTAAGTTCCTGCTCTGCTATGATATTTGAGGTTAAAGCCATTTGTTAATATAGAAATGAAATGTTATATATGATACTTATACGAAATCTTCATTGTGCAGTCATTTGATGTCGACCAATTACTCGTGATATAAATACCATCGTCAGATCGCAATATACTGTCCTGCTTCTCAACCAACACCTCCGTCGTCACTGCTCACTTGCTTAATGAAAACTTTCACATCGAAAGGGATCTAACCTTCATATCTTATCATACAACATTATGACTACCGATAATATATGGTTGACAAACATAATCCTTTCTTACTTTATCACATCAAGTCCCAGTTCTGCCGAGTGCATGCGTGTTTGCGTCGTCACGTCGTTAGACAGACTCACCGTATAGAAATGGGTGGGGACTGCACAGGCCCACACACACACGGACCCCCACGAACTTTTATGAGTGACTGAACGTAGTAAGGACCGCCTCTGGTGTGACGGCACCCCTAGGGGCATTTGTCATCTTAGTGTAATAAGCAAAGTTTATGGTAGGATACTTTTTGACAGTTACAGAAGTAACAGAGAAATTGGAGAAGAAGAGGGAGGTTTCAGGAAGAAAAGAGGTTGTATACAGTAGATACGATATTCATCCCTAGGTCTTTAGTGAAAACGTTTCTAGAAAAGGAAAAGGAGTTGTATGCAACCTTCATGGTTTTGGAGAAAGCATGTGACGAATGGATAGACAAGGAATGTGAAAAATGTTAAGAATAGATCGAGTAAATGGGAAGTTGTTGAATGCCGTGAAGAGTATGTATGAAGATGCTATACTAAGGCTGCCGTGTGTGTGGGTAATGAATGACTTTTTCTATCTGAATGTTGGATTGAAACAAGGCTGTGTCACGTCTCATTGTGTTTCAGTCTGTGTATGGATGAGCTTATAGAAGAGATACAATGTAGAACAGTTGATATTGGAGTGGCCATAATGAGAAAGGGCAGCGTTTGGAAACGTTCGGTATTGTTGTATGCAGATGATACTGTATTATTAAGTGAAAACGAAGGGGAATTGCAAGGCTTGGTGAATGAGTTCGTGTGGTGAGAAATGATGGAAGTTTGGAGGATGAAGTGCTTGAAAGCGTACAGCAAGGAAGAAAGGTTGCTGGTTCTTTGAAAATAGTGATAAGAAATAGGGAAGTGGGCATGGAAGTAAAAAAGTCGCTGCATCATAGTATTGTGATACCAACTCTAACGAACTGAAATTAATCATGGACTTTCTTGGAAGGACACAAGTCAAAAGTGAGAGCAGTGAAAATGAGTTAGCTGACAGGAGCACGTGGAGGTACATGGAGAGACAGACTGATAAATGGGGAAGTGAAGGATCTTTGTGGTGTGGATGTGGATGCGATGGAAAGCGTTAGGAGAAATACACTGAGGTGGTTTGGCCATGTGGAGAGGATGGAGAGTGAGAGACTAACGAGGAGAATGTATGTGAGTGAAGTGGACGGGGAGGGGGACAGGGAGGGGGAGGCTGAGGATGAGATGGAGGAGTGGAGTGGAGACGTATATGAGAGAAGGAGGTGTGAGCTGGGAGCCGGGCAGTGAAATGGCTGAAGACAGGGGTGGCATGGAGGC
>JAGKTI010038106.1:0-10779 GCA_018397915.1 Birgus latro | reverse complement strand
ATGGCACCTACTGTTTATCTGCTCCTGTCAGAGCTGACACAAAGGTAAAGGCAAAGACGAGGCAGAAGCCATGATGCGCTTAGCCGCAGTAACTTAGCATTTTAGGCCTGTGGTGGGCTTTCACTCAGTATCCTGGGATACATGGCCACTGTTTCATCCTTGTCACTACAGTTGCCTTCCCTAGGTGTTACCCTAGGTACTAATTTTACCCACCAACCCATGAAGGGTGGATGAACACCTGAATCAAGTGACGCCAGCTGCCAGCAACTAATGGTATCCTCTGAAGAGGTCAGTACGAGACTGGTTGTTTAATTTATCACACCACTAATCGAGATACACACTAAAATATTCACACAGCATCCCCCGCAGATAACTCAACCAATAATACTGAGATGGATCTAACTAAGCCCAACTGGATGTGAAGCCCTGAACAAACCTAACTGAACCTGAATGAATTTAACCTGAAATCAGTGGTCTTGAACTGATCTCATAAAACATGAGTGGATGTGAAAGGCCAGAACGAATCCATAATTATAATCTAAACAAGATGGATCAGTCTGAATGCAATACCCGTGTGCCTAACAACTAGTCTAAGAACCACACATTGACTCTGCCCTGTGACTCTGACCTCCGACCGACTGATCTCAACATCGAATCCCTTCACCTACGTTATACCCTGAACCCTCCCACAGTGTTTGGTCCTAATCTCATTGCAACTGTAAGCTGACCTTGACATGTAACCTTGACCTTTAACTTTTCCATGACATTGACATTTAATGGATTTTTTCAGAATCAGTTTCCGTTATTTTCGCCTTACTGAAGAGGCATATCAGTTATTTCCCCACCTGCTACATTGCGCCTCAGAGAAATGCGCGGGCGTTATCTAAGTTTAAGTTTACGGATTCCTTTTTGAACAAACGGGAATTAACACACTTTTTTTCCCCTTTTCAATGGCGCAGGATCGTAAAGTATGCCGAGGGCTCTTTGTTCAAACCTTTATAATGCCAACATTCTTTAAAATTGGAGACATCTGAAGCTTATATTGGGGTCTTTGTAAAACGAGAGAAAATGAGAACAATAGTTAGCACTCGTTCAGTCAGCACTCACACCTGATACTCACGGAAATATCTAAAACGAAGACTTGTTATTTCAGATGATTAGTAAGGAAAACCGGGTAGCGTTAGATGGTATGTTGACTACAATCGGCTCCAGGAGTTTTGTTATCCCCTGCCATCCCTCTCTTGGTCATGTGGCAACGGCGTACTGCTCCTGTCAGTAGGAGGCAGACAGCAGAGATTATTATTATTAAGTAGTTTGATACAGTAAATCGACAAATTAACATGCGGTTGAATCCACAGAGGATATATGGAATCTCTATGAGGGTAAGTGTTGTTACTTGCAGTCTATACTGACTTTGAAGATGAAAGTGGTGGCGGGGTGGAGGAGGTAGGGCGATGGAGGGGGTGATGCAAGGAAAGGAAGAGAGGGAAGGGGGGCAAGTCAGGAGAGCAGGAAGGTGAATGGAGGATGTGGTGGAGCACCAAAGCAACTTGAGTGGGAGACGAAGGGAGGAGGGGAAAGAGAATGAAGCTGTCCGACGTTTTAAGTGGGTTATAATGGGTAATAGTGACATTATCTTATCTCGCTTTGGCCATTTTCTTACATATGCCTCTAGGAGAAGAAGGGTTGGAGCCTATGGGGACATCCAGACCCTAAAATCTCAAAAAGCTATTGTAGTCATAAATTATAGAGTGATTGTACCCTTGCAGTTCAGATGTTTTGCTGCTGCATTCTCACTTCTGCCTGTTTTCCCGTGTTGTAATTAATTTTCATTTTGACGCTGTGTGCGCTGAGCAATGTCATGAATGGAAAATTTAATAAGGTCGTGATTTATGGCTATTATGCTCTTTTTAGAATACAAGGCCAATATTATAAGAGGGGAGGCAGTTAATGTGAGTGGTAAGGAGATGGAAGGGGTAAGGCGTAGGAGGGATGGGGGATGGAGACGTTGGCGAAATCTTCAATGGCAGTATATACTGCAAGTAACACCACATACCCTCATAGAGATTCCATATTATGTAACATCCGCTCTGGATCATTAACCGCATGTTAATATATCGATTTACTTTAGCGCAAAAGTTAATATACGAAAAATCTCTGCTGTCTGCCTTCGACCCACAGGAGGAGTGAGCCGTTGCCAACCGTGCGAGGGCGGGATGGCAGTGGGTAACACGACTCCTGGTGCAGTCTGTGCACTCGCGAAAACAGTTTATTCTAAACTTTTATCCAAACCACTAGCAGAAGGGATATCGTAGCCATAGGTTCCCACAGATCTTAGATCTGCTTAGCAGTCTGCAGCTTTTCTAGACTTTGCAAGTAGGTGACACTGCTGCTCAACGTATGGTCTAGAAAAGCTTCGTACCTTAACACTAAACAACAGGATCTTCCACTTCTCCTGGCAATAGTAGGAACAGAAGTTCAGCGGAAGCTATGGCTCAAAAGTGTCCTAGTACGTAATGAGCTGTGTACGAGCGGAGAAGAAGGCACATTTGCTGTGTTGGTGTGTAAGCTGGATGAGTGTTTAGGAGAAAGAGAAGACAGCAGAACTGGTATGTCTCTGTGGTAATGTATGAGTGGGTACGAGCAATAGGAGACAGCACAGCTGCTGTGTTGGTGTGTAGATGTATGAGTGTGTAGGAGAAAGGGAAGGGAGCAGAATTGGTGTGTTGCCGTGCTAATGTAGGCCATACTTATAAGTGTCAGATTGTGAGAAGGGAGTATCGTTCGTGTGTCAGCGTGTAGAAGTATATGTATATAGCACGGAGCGAGATGCAGCGTTAGTGTGTTGGTGTGTAGATGTATGCATATGTAGAAGAGAAAGAGCCAGCGCGATTGTGTTGGTGTGTAAGTGTATGGGTGCGTAGAAAGGAGAGAAGCATCTTGTGTGTACTGGTTTGTGACTAAGTGTATGAGGGTGTACAAGGGAGAACGCAGTGTGAGTGCATAGATGGGCAACTATTGGTGTAAGAATGTATTGAAGGGAGACATGCAGCGTGCGTTAGTGTGTGACTGAAGGTGTAAGTGAGTGAGTGAGTGATTGACGTGGTGGGAATTGTGGAAAATGGGTGGGTGGGTGAGAAGGTGGGAAGTGGGTGGGTGGATAAAAGATGGGAAATGGGTGGCTTGGTGGATGGGATGGTTGAGGTGGTATGTGGGTAGGGACGTGGGAAGTGGGTAGGAGTGAGTGTGATTAGGCGTGAAATGGGTGGGAGGGTGGTTAGGAGGGAAGTGGGTGGGTAAGAGAGAGACCGGTTAGGCGGGAAGTGGGCGGGTGGGAGGGTAGTTAGGTAGGGAGCTGGTGATGTGCGCGGGTGGGTAGGAAACTGGAGAAGCAGGTGGGTAGGTGGGTAAGGAGCTGGCGAAGTGGGTGGGTGGGTAGGTAGGTAGGTGGGGAAGTGGGTGGGTGGGTAGGTAGGGAGGTGGGGAAGTGGGTGGGTTGGTGGGTGGAGAGGTGGGGAACAAATGGGTGGGTGGATGGAGTGGTGGGGATTGATTGGATAGATGGGTGGGTAGGTAGGTGAGTAGTAGGAGTGTGGGGGGGTTGGGAAGTGGAAGAGAAGGATATGGGGGTGGGGAAGTGGGTAGATGGGGAAGAAGAAAGCTCGAGAAGTGGGTGGAAAAGTAGGAAGGCAACTGAGGTGAGTGAGTAAGTTAGGAGGTGGGGAACTGGGTGGGTAGAAGGGTAGGGAGATGGAAAGTGGGGGGAGTAGGTGGGAATGTCTATAAGAAGGGGAGTAGGTGGGAGGGTCGGTAAGTGGGTAGATGGGTGGGGAAGTAGGTTAGGGGAGTACAAGGACGTGGTGAGGGCCTTTGTGGGTGATAATGCAAAATGAATGTCTGTGTATGTATGCATGTACGTGCACGTGTGTGTGTACATGTGCATGCGTGCAATAGTGCCTGCATACACGTACGTGTGTTCGCAAGTGCGCGCGCGTGGGATGGGATGGAATGGTTGCAGTGGTGCAGGTGTAAGGGGAATATATAGCATTAGTCAAGGGAAGCTTGAGTTGATTCTAGAATATTATTTTGCAGTTTAATGACCCAGTCAAGGGGTAGGTGTACAAGTTTTTGTGCCTGTGATTATATGAACAGGATTTTTGGATATCTGACTGAAGTGTGTGTGCAAATTCGTGGGTAGCGCTGGGAGTACATGGTGTGATTAGCGGGCATTTCTTTATTCTTTACCCATTCGTTGCTGTTGCTGCTCGTAAGTATTTTATAAAGGCTCATACAAGGTGAATTTGTCTAGCTAAGAAAAAAGGCAGCAGTCTAAGGCTATAAACTTATCTCGAATAACCTTATTTGCTACTGCTGATGCACCAAGGAATTATATTTAGGCCGGCACAAGGCGATTTTATTCAGTTGTGTAATCCTGTTACACAAAGGATAGTCCTCTCATTACAGAGTCGTCTTCTGCATTTTTGTCTTGCCATAACCAGACGATTTTATGCTGCTTAGGTGAGACTGCTGAGAGTGATGGGGTTAGAACAAACTCCATTAATCCCTTTTCTAAAAAACAAGTCACCAACAGATTGAATGAAATAGACGATACGAAAAGTTAAATACGTCATCGTATTCAGAGGTTATATGGCGCATTTTGTATTATGTTTTTGCTGGTTTTAGTCCATTTTATTTAATGAAGGAAGAGTCTCAGGCAGTGTAGGGGTTAATCAAGGCTACATATAATCTTCCAGTTCGAAAAGTCTAAATAAAAGCGTTCAGTAACACCTAGAGTGACATACAGTTACATATTCAGGTGGAAAGGTATAAACAAAAATAAATAAATTAATTAAATTAAATTAAATTAAACTAAGTGAGGAGAGAATGTGCAATATGAATGACAACCAGGGAAAGTGTCTGGCAGTAAATGTGAACTTGGGCAGGTTCTGGGCTAGAGAAATATCGTGGAGTTTAAGGCCATTATCGACGGCTTCGGAGTTTCCGTAACGCCTATTCCTCATTGAAATACTTTTCACTTTGCACTTACATAATTTTCTTGTATTTCAGCCTACTGATGCAACTTATGTCAGTATTGTAAGTGCATAAAAAACGTGCAAGATTATAAAAATGTATATGCAAAATTAATAGCAAAGTAACAGGAGTTTGTGAGTGGATGCTGATGTGGGTGTTTGGGCAGACTGTGAGTGGCTGAGTAAGTGACTCCATAGGTCTGACACACGCCTCACGTTGGGGGACGCTCTGAAGTGAGTGAAGTGAGTTCAAGCCTCACCGACTGCAGCTCAGTAGTGGGGCAGCTAAGTGAAAATTTTGGTGGAATCGTTCACTTTGTGATACAAGCAACAAATTTCGCAGAGGGACTCACCATGGGTTAGTTAATATAAAAATAACGTTAGCCACTTGAAGATCTACCTGTAATGGTAATTATATCAATGAATGTCATGCACTACCAGGGCACACTGCTGACATCACTGCTGTGAAACTCAGCAAGGAGTTCAGGGTCAGCTTCTGTAAAGTAATAAAGTTAAGTGTTCCAAATGATAAAGTTGCTCCCATGTCAGTTAGATATTCGCACCTGAATTGGCAGGATGTGCCAGCAAGGGAGAGTCGAGCCAAGGATGATGGGGCTTTAGTCATCTGGATGGTGTACTGATCGCACGGAACTTGAATGACACTGGATGAACAATCGGGCTAGGTGTGGACAATTTAATGCATGAACCTAGTTGTAGTCCATACAAAAAAGGGCTTATTATTAAGGTGGTAAAAGGATAAACCCTCGGCCTTTAACTGTTTATTACCATATATTCTTGAATATGGCTGACACTAGAGAATCTTCGTTCAAGGGGCGAACAGATTGCAATAAGTGCTGTCTTTGTCAACTGGACGAAATGAAATATCTTAAATGTCCACCAGTTTCATGTAGTACGGAAGAGGATGGCTACAGTGTGATTGCAAATAATGCGCCTCAGTTCAGAGCTATGAATGCTTTACCAGTCATGCTTGATCCTGTCCGATTAGACGAAGGTGACGGTACTGAGGCAACTTTGACGAGGTGCAAGGCTGTTGGCTTATGTTTAACAATGCAAAGCTGGAAAGAGTGAAAAAAAAAAGAACAGCAACAACTGGAACAAGCGATCTAGGTCAAATGTCTCAGAATGCTTTCTTTGCGAGAAACAGGAACCTGTTTCATCGCTTACACAAGCCATGACGATGAAACTGAATGATAAACTGAATGAATGTGCTTGAAACCTGGGTAATGGAAGACTGTTGGCGAAGCTCAGTGTTGTGGCCCTGGAATTAAAGTATCATCTTGGCTGTCTGGTGATTTTGTACAACAAAGAGAGGGCTCATTTCAGGACACAAGCTCAGGAAAACGAAGATGAAACACTGTACCATTTGACCACGAAATCAAAGCTATCGCATTTTCTGAACTACTTACATACATGAATGAAACACTCTGTTGGTGAGGATACTGATCCAGTAACATTCAAGCTCGCAGAGTTGACTACAATGTATAAACAGAGACTTTAGCAACTACGACCGAAGGGGCAAAATGTCAACTCTTCCAGGCTGAAAGACAAATTAATGACACCAATACTTGAACTAGAAGCTCATTAACAAGGGGCGAGATGTACTCCTTGCCTTTCATAAAGATGTTGGTTTTGTTTTAGGTAATGCTGGTGACTACACTGACGAGATAGTTCTTGCAAAGATCATACGCAGACGCATACTCGGTCACAAGTCCAAATTTGATGAAAGTTAACATTCAGGATGAAATGAATCAGTCCCTACAACACTTCTCCAATTTATTGGAGTGAATGAGCATTGGACGGATATTAAATTACAGTTGCAATTTGGTGCATCCAAATCAGCTATTGTCCAGGCCCAATTACTCCAGCATAACTGTCGCGCTAGGATCAAAGAAGTAGCAGCATGACACATGTATTCAAAAGACTGAGACACACCATTTCATGTTTATATTGGTTCGTCTGTCTTTGCAAAGACCTGAAAGAAACATCTCATTGAAATGTTGCATGACAATGGCCTTGGTATTTCATGTGACAGGGTGCTAAGAATATTAGCACAACCAGGGGATGCTGTGACCACAAGGTATGTTATAGATACTGTAGTATGCCCTCCTGTCTTAAGGAAAGGGTTATTCACATCCGCCATGGATAACATTGACCATAACCCACTTTCCTTGACAGCACAGACATCGTTCCACAGGTCAAGCATTTCCGTTTTCCAACATCCCAGCTCAGATAACAAAGGTAAGTTACGCTCACCACCGCAAATTCAAGGTGGTAACATAATAACAATCCCAGGGCTTCCCGAGCCATTCACTAACATTCTTCCAGCTCACTTCACTGAAAAGAATCCTAGACCTTCTGTTACTGTGTCTCCAGATGTCTCCTCAACACTCACTTTATTCAGACCAGTCTTGACACATGAATATGAATGGCTTGAAAAGGTGATTCACTGAAGAAGTGAATGACTCTGTACATGCTACATGGTCTTCCAATCATACATCAAAAAAGAGAAATTCACAATTTGAAGTAAGTATCCAATCCTGATGCCTCTACTTAGAGATGAAGCTTATTCTGTGTCTACAATAAAACATGTGATGGCAAAAACTAAAGAAACATGGATATGCTTAATCCACGACAAGTACGGTGCCCATCATAACTGCAGACCAGCCAACTTATGCTGTAGCTAAACAGATTCAGCGGCAGTGGCCAGAGTTCTATAGTAAAGAGAAGTTTGTTTTCATGTTTGGTGGTCTGCATGCAGAGATGGCTGCCCTGAGGTCCATGGGAACACTACTTCAGGGTAGTGGGAGGACAAGTGCTCTCGTTGGGTCTGGTGTTGCATCTCAAGGCACAGCAGATTCGTTCTTGTCAGTCTCTAGTGTCACAAAGGCACGTCAGACACACCAGATAACTGCCTGCAGTCTCTACAGGCTCTTGACAGCAGCTTATGAGTAGTACACTAAAGAGGCTGTCGGAAGTCAATTGATCTGTTGAATGTGGAAAACTGGTGTGTAATGCGCAAACAGAAAAGCCCCCAGTTTCAATTTTGGTACCTGGTGTTGACAATGGAATTGTCCATCTTCACGCTAATTCGGTCTTTCAGTGAAGCAAATTTTGGTCTCTACTGTGAAGCCCTCACAGAGCTGATACCGTATTTCTTTGCCAACAACAACGTGAATTAGGCTCGTTGGCTTTCTGTACCACCTGAGAGACATGTTATCACTTGAAAGGCAACACCCAGATGTGGCGAGAGAGTTTTTGCAGGAAACTTTGTTGTCCACAAATCAGACCGACTGTTCTCAGCCGTGGCAATAGACCACACATGAACAGACACTTGAGGCGCTCCCTACAGAAGTGAGGTAAGCGACCCGAAGGTCGAAACTGAGTTATCACTTACACCGGTCTGGAATTGGTGTATAGAGTCTCCCTGTGTAAAAATTTGCCTCGAGATGGAACCGGAAAGGTCTTTAAAGGCTACATGCCTGAAAACTGAAAAAAAAAGTCAATAAGATGTAACATTATTACCAACGCAAATGACATCCTAGAAAATAGCGGTTGACAGCAGAAAGCATCCCAGAGTCTTGAGCGACTTGATGCAGTAGTGAGGCAAGGGTTGACCCAGACTCCGAGATACCCAAAAGTTCAACCGCTGTTTTTTCGGTTTCATATTGGTGCCACTTGCCTCACTTCTGCAGGGAGCGCCTTAAATGCAGTTATTAAGGCGATGGAAGAGCCAATGGCCTCACTGAAGATCCATCAGCACTGAAAGGATGGATGGTTGCTTTGCCTGAAGTGTATCAGCTTGCGCATGATTATGAGAACTCATCAGATGTCAAGAATGAAGCTCAGCATAATGAACATCATGATCAGACACAAAGGAGTCAAAAGGTATTTGGTGAGAGAATAGAAAAGTTAACCACTGTTACGCAGGAATTTGGTAATCCTTTTCAGGAAGCATCATTTGATCTTCTTACCCTGGACACAAAGGACATTGCCAATCCTGACTGTGGTGCATTAGCAGCCACGCATTATAGGAAAGGTGCATGACAGTGTCATGCATTCATGAAAGCACTTGAATCCGAGGTTCAATGCACATTTTATCAGCCAATTAAGAAGAACAAAGTTAACTTCTTCAAATCAGAAGCACATTCAAGCAACTCTTCTCAAAAGACACTGAAAGAGGACTTCCAACTTTTCTCTCAACTTTTCATCTCTTGTCAAAGAAGGGAGTATGACTTGATAGCATTCTTTCAACATGAAAACAATCCATTCCCTGCCTCTCTGAGTGACAATGGACAGCTTCATGTAACCAAGAAATCTCAACTGACTGAAATCCTTGAATCCAGAGTCAAGATGCCAGATCTTGAAGCAACAGCAGATGCTACTGTCACTGATGTCTGAAGGTTGAGGGAAGATCAAAGCGAGGGCAGGGAATGAGATGGAGGACGACAGACTTCACCAAAACAATCGATAACTGGCACAACTTTCTGCGAGACAACACCAGCAAAACGGACCTCTTTCATTTTCTAGCAGACAAAATTGCTGGCGTCCAAATAACAAATACAATCGCTGTGACAGTAGGGGACAAAGCACAGTCCAATCACGCATGTATCTAAACAATGTATCGCCTTGTACACATGAAGAGGCAGATATACTAATGTTTGTGCATGCAAAAGATACAGCCCTAAATGGCAACAAGGTACTGATGATTAAAGCCAATGACACAGATGTGATTGTAATAGTAGTAGTATCGTGTTTTCCATCTCTGAAAGAGCTGGGTCGTGCAAAGTTGTGGATTGGCTTTGGTCAAGGACGAAGTCTGAAATGGGTCCCAGTTCATGAGATCTGCTCTGTACTTGGGCCAGAAAAAACTAATGTAATTCAGTTCTTCCATTCCACTAGACCTTGTGATGTAGTGTCAGCATTTCGTGACAAAGGAAAGAAGTTTGGTTGCGACACTTGGAATGTGTATGATCGGGCCACAGTAGTCTTCCCGAAACTTAACCAATTTCCATCATTCAATGATGACACTGATATGCAGACTTTAGAAAAATAGGTCAAGTGCAGCTGTAAGAGTTAACGAGACACGACTGGACTTGTCTGCAAGAAAACAACGGACATATAACTCTATTCCACCAAGTCAAGATGCCCTCCTTCATCATGCAAAACGTGCTGCATTCCAGGCATGATGCGTATGGAGTCAAGCAACTGTATGTCGGCCACAGTACCTGAATCCTAATGACTGGGGGTGGACAAAGCACGGCGATGGATGGAAGGTTTGCTGGACGATTCTCCAGCCAATTGCAAAGTGTTGCCAGCAACTGACGAAATGCGGATGTAAGACCAAATTCCATGAAAGATGCAAATGCAATCGGTTTGGCCTGAGCTGCACTGCACTTTGTAGCTGCGTGTGGCAGTTCTAGTGTTCAATAAATATAGAGTGATACATCCTGATGCCTACCTACCATGAAAACTGAATCATGTAAAATATTGGGCAACTGAGGCGTATAATGTCTTAAACCTTCCAAAAATGATTAATAAATCCACCCAACAAACCCAGATTTTCCGAAAATATAATCTCTGTTTCAAAATTATAGGAATTGACCCCTCAAACATTAATTTTGGACAGACGTTTATTATATGATAACTGCGTCCAGTAGCCATAATTTGGTGACTATCTTGAAAAATGGTGATCATATTGGATTTTTGTTTGGCTAACGTTAATTTCTTA
>JAGKTI010038105.1:0-10780 GCA_018397915.1 Birgus latro | reverse complement strand
CTAGTCTTTTTGCTAGGTACTGATACTGAAGCTGAACTTTCTTCTATCTCATATGTGTATATGTAAAAAACAATACTTATTTGTGTAAAAAATATAGAAATACAGAAATAGGTCAATATACAAATCAACAAAATATGGTTAACTCACTTCTAACAGAGGTACTGCGCTGCTGGCAGGAACTTGAAGGATTTGGAGATGAGTTACGTAGTGTATTTACCTAACTGTATTTACCTAATTGTGATATACAGGAAACGAGCTACGCTCGTGGGGTCCCGTCTCTTTATCTCAGTAAGTCAAATTTTGCTTTAAACTCATTAAAGTTTTTAGACTGGATGATCTCTTTGTCCAGTCTATTCCACAGGTCTATGCATCTAAATGGAAAACTATATTTCTTGATGTCCTTCAAGTAGCACTGCTTCTTCAGTTTCAGTCAGTGTCCTCTTGTTGCTCTCTTATCCCATACAAACAGATCTTCTCTATCAATTTTATCTACTCCTATCATGGTCCTGAACACTGCAATCATGTCACCCCTCTCTCTCCTTTCCTCTAAGGCAAATCCAGCCTTTCTAGCCTCTCATTGTACGACAGATCTGCCAGACTGGGGGCCATCTTAGTTGCTGTTCTTTGTATTCTCTCAATCTCGTTTATATCATTCTTTTTGTATGAGGACCACACTACTGCTGCATATTCTAACCTGGGGCAGATCATGGCCACTATCAATTTTTTCATCATCTCTTCATTCATGTAATGAAATGCCACTCTTATGTTGGTCAAGAGTTTATGTCTCTCTAACTATCTTGTTTTGCAGGTGACAAACTATCCTGGCATTCATGTAATGAAATGCCACTCTTATGTTGGTCAAGAGTTTATGTCTCTCTAACTATCTTGTTTTGCAGGTGACAAACTATCCTGGACCAGCACTCCTAAATCTTTCTCTTCTCTCACTTTTGTGACTGGTTCATTACCCATCATGTAATTCAGTGATGGTCTCTTGGTGCTTTTACCCATTTCCAATATTTTACATTTTTTTGCGCTGAATTTCATTTCCCACATCCGGCTCCAATCATGTATCCTCTCCAGATCCTCCTGCAGCATTTTACAGTCCCCTTCAATCTCTACCTTCCTCAAGATCTTTGCATCATCAGCAAACAGACTTGCATAACTGTTCACTCCATCTACCATATCATTTACGTAAATCAGGAACATTACTGGCACCAACACCGAGCCCTGTGGGAGCACTTGTTACTTCTCTCCATCCAGACGTCCTGTGCTTTATTACTGTCCTCATTTGTTTGTCTCTCAAGAAGTCTCTCATCCATTCCAGGAGGTTACCCTTCAGTCCTCTTATATGCTCTAATTTCCACATTAGTCTCTTATGGGGTACCTTGTCAAAGGCCTTCTCCAAATCTAAATACACACAATCCACCCAACCGTCTCTCTCCTGTAGCACATCAATCGCTCTTGAGTAAAAGCTCAACAAGTTGGAAACACATGACCTTCCACTTCTGAATCCAAATTGACTTTCAGTCAAAATATTCATCTCTTCCAGATATTTTATCCACCAATCTATCAGAATCTTCTTGCACAATTTTGCAACCATGCTGGTTAGGGACACTGGTCTATAGTTCAAGGGTTCTTCCTTGTTTCCTCCCTTGTAAATTGGTACCACATTTGCTCTCTTCCATTCCTGAGGCACTTTCCCTTCTTCCAGCGAACACACAATTAAACTGTGAATCTTATCCACCAGTTGTTCTCTGCATTCCTTCAGTACCCAATTTGAAATTCCATCCGGTCCTGGGGCTTTCCTTACATCTTGAGTTTCCAGCAATTTATACACTTCCTGCACTTCCACTTTTATATCTTTTATCACTACATTCCTAGTCACTCCCTCCCCCTCCACAAACTCCCCTTCATTAGTAAAAACAGATTGGAAATGTTTGTTCATTATTTCAGCTTGCATTGCCGCATCTTTATAGACCTCTCCTTCTACTTTCAGTTTGGCGATTCCTTCCTTTTGTTTCAACTTGCCATTAACAAATCAATAAAGCAATTTGGGATCATCCTTACATTTGTCGATTATACCTTTTTCAAAGTTCCTTTCTTCCTCTCTACCACAGATAACATGAACACTGGATTGGACACTCTGATTCCCTGATTTGCAGTAATGGCCCCAAGACCTAAAAATGATCTTTTGCATTCTGTCCTCATTATCTTGGCTTATAGTCAACAGAAGTCAAATAAAAATAACTGTTGCACAAAAACAAATGTATCTAACACAAATATTTCAATGAGAGCAATTGAACGTCATTGTAAATACATGGTATGTCAACTCTTTTTCACACCTGTTAGCTTGAGCCGCTTAGCGTCACTTTGTGACCTTCACACTTCACCATACTGAGGAGCATTCAAGCAAAAATAGACTTAATTTGAAAACACAATTGGGAAAATTATCAGGTAAGCTACACAGATTATTCCAGCAGTAGAATATCAACTGCTGGAGAATCTTTGTAGGTAATTTGATGAAAATGTTTGGTAATGTTTTGTGCAATGTTTCTGCATCAACCCCCATGGCCCAGATTGGTGACTAGCCAGCAAGTCACTGATGTGGTGCAAGATTAGATACACATTAAATACAGAGATCGCTAAGAAATTACAAAAGACACAATTGACCCAAACCAGTTTTAGTCAGCTTTCAAGAGGTCTCCTAGCCAAAGCTGCAAGTGTCCAGCGTTACTGGAGGAAAACCAATAATGTAGGTTCTGAGCTGGATGATGTAATAACTTTCTTTGACTTTTAGGGCAGTGCCAATGAAAGTGTAGGCAAACTATTAATATGATCATGAACACATTGTGCCTTCAGTTACCAGCCTAACATGCTTCTCATATAGTCCACAGATACTCAAGGAGGCTTTCTTACACACACGTGACTCATTATTATCATACTTGATTGTATAAGTCACAGTATCACTGTCTGGGGCTTTGCAGGTGTACTGGTACATTATTTGGTTACTGAGTGATTGCCGGTACAGTATGCCCTTTATTTTAGTCAGCAAGACCCAAGTAATTTTCTACCTCTGCCTCAATTACAGACCTTGTCAGCTTCTCAAAGCATCCATTACTACATTCAGGCCCTATTTTACACTGTGAGCCATTTTCCCCAGTGCCATGACTGACGAATGCCTTACAGAATTACATACCTTCACTTTGTCAACTTTCCCTTCTCATTCGGACATTCCTCGCTATTTTTCTTACGTTGGAAAGTTTCTGATATCACAACTTCTATCTCCTCATTTTCCTAATGCAAAGACACATTGTTGTTGCCACTCATAATGTCTATTATTGTCGTTAATTCAGTAAATATTAGTAAAAACACTGGAAGATACACTCACTACTGTAAGCTTAGCTGCCAAACTGAATGTAGATTGTAAACATTCTTAATAGTGCAGGGATGGTACACTCTGATTAGTCTGCTGATCATAAAAGTGCGGTGATTGGCTCCCAGATTGAGAGCTGCTCACTCACTGGGTGATGCCAGAGGGAGGGAGCGTACTGATCAGAAGAAAACTGCGATCAGTGGGATTTTCAACCATAATGGTTGATTAATCCTCAGATCACATAGGGATGGGGGAAGACAATGCTATACTGCTCTGGGACTATTACTGCAGCGATGGAAGTGCGATTCTGGGAAGTGTCCAATCCAGTGTTTATGTTATCTGTGTCTCTACGAATTCTTGTAAATTCATTTCTAGTTCTTTTATATTCTTTCTTTGTTCTGTTACTACCGCTCTTTCTCCATTTGTTCCATGCCATGTCCCTCTCTTTTTTTGCTATCATACACCTTCTATTAAACCACTACTTTTTCCTGTTTTCTCTCCCACTTACTCTTGGAACATGTTTTTCCACTCCTGAAATATAGAGGTCTAGAAAGATATCCCACTTCCTCTGAATCTCTCTTGTTTCTCTGAATATTCTCCAATCTGCATTTTCCAAAAATTTTCTTAATTCTGTAAAGTTTGCTTTCCCAAATTTGTAACTTCCCTGCCTTTATTATAAAACTCATCTCTTGGAACCAAGTTCCCTATTATCATCTGGAACTCAATGAACACGTGATCACTTTTTCCTACAAGACACAGATATTTCAAGGATTCAATTACGTAAGGTTCTCTGGTTAGCAGTAAATCTAACCTTGCTGGTGTGTCATCACCTCGGAATCGTGTCTCTTGTTTGACCCACTGTGTCATTACATTAACCATTACTATGTTTAACAATATAGTGCCCCACGAATCTTCGTCGCCTCCTGAGTCCCATTTCTCCCAGTTCACCTCTTTACAATTAAAATCACCCAGAAGAATTATATTGTTGTTTTTCTGAATCACTTTCTGTAGATAACTAACCATGTCTGACAACATCTCCTGGTATTCATCATCAATCCATGCTCTTGTCTTAGGTGGAACATATACTACTGCTATATCTCTCTTACAGTTCTCTCCAGTTTCTAATTTCATGTTTATCACTTCGGCCCTACCCTCTCCCATTTCCACAGAATCTACACTTAAGTTGTTCTTCACTGCTATCATCACTCCTTCTCCCATTTTATCGTATCTGTCTCTTCTCCACAATTTGTATTTGCCATCTCCCATACTATCTGTCTCTTCTCCACAATTTGTATTTGCCATCTCCCATACGGATATCAATATTCTCCCTTAACTTAGTCTCTACAAAGCACATAACATCAGGTTCAAGTACCCTCAAGGAATCGTTGATTTCTAACGTTGCCAATATTAATTCATCAACATTAGTGTACGGCACTTTCAAACTTTTTTCATTATTACTTATACCCTCTTTTCTCCTCCTCTCCATAGGTACCACTTCCTCAATTCTGGTCCATAACTCTCCAATAAAACACTGTCTCCTCCTCCTCCGTTCTCTGTTCGTTTTTTGCCTTAGCTTCCTTTAGTAACTCCTTTATTTTAGCTCTTTCTTCTTCGTTTATATCTCTCCTTATCCAAACATTTTCGAACCCCTCTTTGTCTGCTAATTCCTATGTCCTATTCATGATTTAATATACTATTACCTGGGACTTGAACTTCAACTTCAATGGCCTTGCCCATCCTTCCTCGTACTTACCTAACCGAAACACTTCTTCAATCTCTTCTTGGGTTTCGTTTTTACCCTCCATGACTACTGATATTATTTCTTTAACTTTATTCAATTCTTCTTTTTCTCTTTCAGATCTTATTGTCATACACTTTTCTTTTACCCCTAAAATTATCACACATTTTTTCTTATCTTCTACATCCCTGACTAAAGATTCTCTACTTTTCAGTACCCTAACCACTTCCTTCTCCACCTTTTCCTTGCTTTGTTGCTCTATAATCTCTTTCAAATTTACATTCCCTTCCTCCTAAATTTTCTTCCACCCCTTATGTTGCTCCTTGATTTCCTTAATATGTTCATCTTGCATCCTTGATTTTGAATCACACTCATCAAATTTACTTTTCATTCTGTCTCTTTCTTTTTCCAACCTCTTGTTATCCCTCTTCAGCTGTTTTATTTTATTTGTGGCAGATTCATTACTCACTTTTAATTCCGTGACTTCCCTTTCTTGTTCCGCACTGCATATGCAAACTTTTTCCAGCTTCTTCTGTAAGACTTTGATCTCTCTCTCCTGTTCTAAGGTCCACTCCTGCAGCTCTCTAATTACTACCCATATCTTTTTTAATTCCTGGACATTCCTCTCCGTCATTTTTTCTACTCCTGCTACTCGTTTGATTCAGTTTGGTACCTCCATTTCCCACATCTTCGTCAGAGAAGCCCACAAATTCCTTTTCACCAGATGTAAACAAACTGCCGTCACTTTCTGCCATGATACAACCATATGGAAACTTTTCTATTCCACTGTATCTTGTCCTCTTTATCCCAAAACCTGCGGCTTTTTTTTTACTAATGTCCGACAGGACCACCACTCACGCACTCATTGACATAATCACAAAAGGCTGGTCTCCTTTCGCTGCTGATTCAGTGATTATTTCCCTGCAATCCAGGAAGACATCTGCCTCCGTTGGTGACCTGTGTGTGTGTGTGTGTGTGTGGCGTATTTTTTCTCTCCTCCTTGCAGTACGTTTGCCTAACATATGCGATGCACACGATAGATTTTTCCATGAACATTCGCTGCACAACATACGTATGTAATATGTCATATATGTGTCCCTGTGTCGTGTACTTCTTGTCTCTGATCATTGCGTAAACTTTCCGCTGTCAGTCAATGAACGCAATATTTCTCGGTGAACACCCACTGTAATATTTTATACGTATATTTCATACTGAACCATATGCAATATAAAACACTATCACATGATTCCATCTCAGCCTCCTCTGTTATTCCATTCCTTACTGTATGGAATACGAGACCGCCTGTTCCCTTAGCAAGTATGGCAAGTATCTATGTATCTCTATGGCATACCATAATGCCTGCTATGGTAGGTCAGTTATTTCACTAATCCAGGCACTATATGTTTCACAAATATAAGTAATGGACTCACTATAAAGGTAAAACACTCACATCATTAACGGGCAGGGTGAAGTGTGTCCAGGCATCTCGAAATGAATGGATCTTGAATTTGGCTCTCTTTTGTATTGTTTTTACTTTTTCCTGGAAGGAGCAGTATGCGGGCCCATAGCCCTTGGTTCCTTCTTCCTTGCATAAAAAAAAAAAAAGGTGAGTGGAAACCCCGCTATAATAAACCAGACTCCTACCTCTAGGCCTAACGGCTGATAACGGGCCCCAATGCTTTACAAACTATATACAGTATCTATGTTCCATAGACACAATCACTTCACAGTATAGTCAAAAACACTGTACAATCACAATATTTCAATAATGGCTTCTGCCTCGGGTGGGAGGGGGAAAATGGTGGATTTAAAGGGACAACACAATGCAGCACAACCTTACTGCCTTGCTGCTTGTGAAGTACTGAGTTTTATCACTACGGAGAGGCTCATAGGAGCCACTACAGTGTTGCCAAGATCTTACCTCGGGAGAGAGACACACCCGCTAGAACAGACCAAAATTTGACACAAGTCGACCAAAAACTTAATTTTTGGTGATTTTTTTCCCCCCCCCAGTTTTTCACGTGATTTGCATTCCATCTGCGTCTATGTGCCCAACCACATGGAACGCGAATCACGGTTCAGTGCGCAAAAGGGTTAACTTGAAAATTGGCAGACTCATGCACTGAATTATGCTCCTTCATCTCTCCCTCTATCGAAATCTCCCCCTATACGGAAACCACCTGTTGTTATATCAAATCTGAATATGCAGTTGACACTGTTTTAAACTTCACTTCAACTAATTTTGATTACTCACTGTAAAAACTAAATTATCTAAATATTACCAAACATCTGTGTAATCTATCGCTCCACCAATGCTTCTTCAGAACCCAGTGTATTTGATTCCATATCCACACAGTTGAGTAACCTTAACCTTGCCCTTGGCACCGAAAATACCATTTTGGGTGATTTTAACGTACATAATGTTGAATGGTCATTGCATTCTGCTAGGACTGACGATGCTGGTATAGAGTGAGAGCTGTTTGCAGAATTGTTTAATCCCACACAGTTGGTAAAGCAACCAGATAATCCTGACCATAATGCCCATTTCTTGGATCTATTCCTGACAAAAAATCCAGATCAACCCAGGACAGAAGTACTGTCACCACTTGGATCCTCTGACCACAATCTCATCAAAGTCTCATTAGTCAGCCCCCCGAAGCCTTCCCATTCTGAACCTGTCAGGGTGACCCGGCGGCACTTTGATATGGCAACCTGGGATGGCCTTAGAAATTATCTTGCGGACATTCCATGGCAGTCTTTCATCTCTAGTGATGTCAATTCTACCTAGTCCCACATTAATGACTTAATACTAGCTGTTATGGATATATTCATACCAAGTAAACAGTTCACTAAAAGATCCAACTCTCCAAAATCGTTTGATAGCAACTGTGCCAGACCAACAGCCCAAAGGTCCCTAGCATATAACTCTTACTTAAAATAAAAAACATCTGATTCACTCTTTAAATTTGCTAGAAACCATGCAAAAGCTGTAATAAATCTCACTAAATCGAACTTTCTTCAAAATCAAGCATCAGAACTACTTAACAACCTTAATGACAATAGAATATTCTGGTCAACTCTCAATTCTTTCAATAATAACTTTAACAAGTCATCATCCATTCCCCCACTAAAATCTTCAGATGGCAACATTACAAACTAGAATGGCACTCAGCAGAGTGCATACCTCCGCCAACGCCTTATCTCGCAATGCTATAGAAAGTGAAAAAACAAAATCTGGATCCGCACCTTTATCTGGATCCGAAACAATATTTAATGGAGCGTATTCTGGGCAAAGGCCCATCTTCTACCACTTTTCGTGGAAATCCGTCCAGGAGTTTTTGTGTAATCTTGCTCACAAACCAACCAACCAACAAACAAACAAACGGACAGGGGTGAAAACAAACCTCCTTGGCGGAGGTAATGACCCGTGTGGGGAAGCAAATATCTTTGCCAGTTTATTTGCCAGAAATTTTACCATAAAGGAAGTCAGCCAGAACATCCCAGTACTAGAACTTGACTCTACTGAAACTGTTCCACTTAAAATAAAGACTAGATATGTATGTACAATCAATCCATCTTAGACAATTTGCCAACCAACAAAGCTCCAGGCCCAGATGAAATTCCTCCAATTGTTTTGAAAAAGTGTTCCCCAGAACTTGCCTCTGTTCTAGCTAAATTATTTGGACTATGCCTATGTACTTCTTCATTCCCTAATTCATGGAAAGAAGCCAACATTCACCCAATTCCAAAGAAAGGAAGTTCCGCTGATCACAGACCAATAACTATCACATCATCTCATGGTAAAGTACTTGAAATTGCAATTACTAAGCACATAGTTAAACACCTAGAATCCAACACGAAGCCTTGGACCAGGACTGACCAAAAGTTGACAACAAAGGACCAAATAAAGGAATTGTTACGGATTGCAACGTGGAATGTAAGGGGTATAAATGTGAGGTGAAAGAAAGAGAGATTGTGCAGATACTTGAGGGTGTGAAAGTGGATAAATATGGACTAACTGAAAGTAAATTGTGTGGTTAGAGTGTGAGAAAATGGGAGTATGGATGGGGTAAATGCACGGGAATGAAACGGCAAAAGAAGGAGTGTGTATTGCTGTGAGTAACAGATGGAAGGAGAATATAAGGGAGAATGGATCAGTTGGTTCAAAGATTTTGTGGGTGAGAATTAAAGTTGGACTACAAATGTGGGTGATTGTGTGCATGTATGTGCCAATGAAAGATCATCAACGTAGAGAGAGAGAAGAATTCTGGACAAATGTGGAAGCGTGATTCGTAAATTTTGAAAGGAATGAGAGTGTATTTGATTGGAGATGTGCCTGCAGAGTTGGATAAGAATGCCAGTGCTTTAGTGGACATTTGTGCTGGGAGGGGGTTGGTGATAGCTAATACTCTCTTCAGGCACAAAACTATCCATAGGTATACATGGAGAGTGATGAGAAGGGTGGATGGTGAACTGAATGAACGGAAGGCAATGACTGATTATGTGTATGTGGATGAAAGGATGAGAAGGTGTGTAATGGATGCAAGAGTATACAAAGACTGGGGGAATGGACTCTAGAATCAAAGTCCAAACAAAATGGACGAAGAGAAGAAGGGAAGGACAGAAAGAAGTAGTTCTTACAAGGAGAGTAGGAAAGTTACAAGAGGATGGAATAAACGCAGAATATAAAAGGGAAGTGAAGAGGAGATTGGGTAAATATAGACAGGAGTAGTTGGAGGACATGGAAGGTGTGTGGAAGATATTCACAGAGGAAATCTGTGCAGCATGTGAGGTGGTATGTAGGGTGAAGAGAAGATGAAAGGAGGTTCAGGGAACAGCATGGTCGACTGAAGAGGGGAGAGAGGCTGTGGCACAAAAGAAGAAAGCATATAATTAGTGGATGAGGAGCAGGGGCGTCGAAGAAGTTGAGAGACGAAAAAGAGAGTTATATGTAGAGAGGAGGAGAGAGGTGAAAAGATTAGAACGAGAGAGTAAGAAGAGAGTGGATGAGAAATTTATAAGGTATTTGAGTGTAAAGTGGAGGGAATGTAAGAAAATGATCTGGAAGGAGGTAAAGAGAACTAGACAGGGTGCCAGCAAAGGCAGTTGGGGTGTGAAAGATAAAAATGGTAGATTACTAGTGGAGAAGAGAGAGAAAGTGAACAAATGGAGAGAACACTTTAATGAATTGATGAACATAAAGCATGAAAGTAATGCAAGTATAAGTGGCTGGGGAATGGCTGGGAAAAGGAGGACTATGAGAAGAGACGAAGAAATCATTAGGATGGAGGTGGTGGAAGCAATGAAGAAAGTCAAAATGGGGAAAGCTACAGGAATTGAAGGAGTATGTGATGAAATGCTGAAACATGGAGGAAAGACAGTAGTAGAATGGATCTGGAAGGTGTGCAGATTGGCCTGGGAGGAAGGTAGAGTCCCGGAGGATTGGAAATCAGGTATAATTATTCCCCTGTATAAAGAAAAAGGGGAAAAAGAAGTGTGTGGTAATCATAGGGGCATTTGGCTTCTTACTGTAATAGGAAAAGTGTATGGTAGGATACTTACTGGCAGAGTTAGGGAAATAACAGAGGAATTTGTTGGAGAAGGACAGGGAGGTTTTAGGAAGGGAAGAAGTTGTGGAGCAGATAATCATTCTTAGATCTTTAGTGGAA
>JAGKTI010038104.1:0-10780 GCA_018397915.1 Birgus latro | reverse complement strand
TGTGTGTGTGTGTGTGTGTGTGTGTGTGTGTGTGTGTGTGTGTGGCAAAAATAATACGAGCATTTTCTGATCGAGAGAATGAGTGACGTTGGGTATCAATTTAAAGTGTCAAAATTAACTATGAAGCGTCTCTCTCTCTCTGAATGGGGAGCTCATATTACAGTGCGGTATCATTAGAAGTGCTGGTAATTTGGTACAATAACTCTCACTGCAGATCAAGCATTCATTCACTCTCTGTCAAGGTCATGTGTCAGGTGTATGGTTCACTCACTCCTTATCATGTATTCAATCACTCTTACTGAAAGCGAAGTATTATTCACTTTTACGATGACTCTAAAACATTAACTCACTCTCAGTCAAGCTCAAATTTTGGCTCATTCACTCACTCACAGCAGCTCACACATTCACAAACTCATGCATTTACTCACTCTCAGTCTAATAGGAGATATTGCACTAAGACCAAAACAAGCCACAGACACTACATAACTCCAGACTTTTTAATTTTCGATTTTATATTGCGGACAATGCAGAGTGCTCACATACGGGTGTTTTGTTATAATAATATTATATATAAATTTTTCTCATTCATTTAAGGCGACCCCCGTGCTTAATAATGAGGTAACAAAATACTTTGTGACGGTATTCGAATGTTTTGTGGTGTTGGCTATATACGTCAAGGGATGAAGATTTATCGGTTATACACATTTGTACGAATAATTCTTGATTTACATCTTTATTCAAATACTCCCAGTGGTCATCAGCAAAGGTATTAAATGAAAAAAAAAGTTATTACACCAGACAGTCACTGCTGCGGTACGGCATGCTTTACAAAACACACCCACTTGTTTTCTCGCGGCTCCCACCAGTGTTACCTTCTTTCTTGAGTCCGATTTGCAGTCAGCCACGGCATATATAAAGAGTGTCATATATGGAGCTCCTTAGCCGTACTGATCGTTATTTACCCTATACATAACAGATTCTAGCAATGATAATGATGGTTTGTATTTGTGAAATATGAGCAGTTCTATGCATATCATCTCTAAATAATAATACTTTAAACATGTAATCACTACCATTTGCGTCTCAGATAGTGAAAAGTTTCTGCATATATGAGTTGAAAGATTAATCACAGACCTTCTTTGCCGAGTCTGTTCCTTTGCCACTGCAGTCTCTGTCCGTGGGAACCGTAGTCTCTTTGACGAAAATCTCATTTTTTTCTTTAAATACCTTTGCTGGTGACCACTGGGAGAACCTGTATAAAAATTTAAATTCGTACGTATGTGCAGAATCGATGAATCTTCATCCCATGACATACAAAGCCAACACTACAAACATTCAAACATCACAAAGTAATTACTCAATCGGTAGAGAGGTGGCCTGCGGTCCCACGGACCCAGGTTCGAATCCTCGCTGGGGCAGGGAACAGTTTAAGGATTTGAAATTCAGCAAATCAGGCTTTACTGATCTACCAGAAGACCCGCCAACACGTCGTAAAAATACCCCCGCTAATACCAATACACCAGTCCTGTATGAGACAGCCCTAGCATGTATTCAATATGGACGGTGGGTGTTAGCGCCGAACATGGTATGTAGGAGGACTGCTGGGCCATGATAGCAGGCTGTGAAGCCTATGCCCAGAGTCGGACACATAAAAAAAAAAAAAATGGTGACCTTACCATTAGGAACGGGGCTCACCTTAAATGAATGAGAACAATGTGTACATAATATTTTATGAAAAAATACCCGTATGCGAGCAGTCTGCATTGCCCGCAAAATAACATCGGAAATTAAAAATTCTGTCGGTATGTAGTATTTGTGCCTTACTGTGAATGCTCCTAATCACTCAACAAAAATGCTCCAACGAAATTATTTATTCAGGCTTACTAAGGTTAAAAACTCACTCTCATTCAGACATTCACCTCAGTTCCCATTAAAACATAATTCAATGGCCTTACATAAGCCCACACTCACTGCTACACACTACCACACTCCTGCTCTCCTCTCATAAAATCTATAATGATTTTTAAGTCGGACACCCGGATTTCTCTCTATATTTTACTGTACTGCGTTACAGCTTGCCTGTTTCAAAAAGTGACGTCTACGCAGTTCATACACATAACTGAATTCTCTAACATTAATATCTGTATCAACCCATATGAGGTCCATTATAAGACCGTATCTAGCCACTGGGCGAGAGAGACAGCGTTCACTAACTCTTCTCCACGGTGGTCAAGCAGAAATTGAAGAGAGATGTCCGTATTGAGGTTGTGGATGTCAAAGAGGAGTGATTTTATTATCTATGATTATGTGTGCCAAAGTCTGTCGTTGGTATACTTCACAGCACATTAAAGGACATACGCTACCCAGAAACACAGACTTAAATGTGAGGTACGACAGAGTTTTGAACGCAGATTGGCAGGCGAAACCGGTAACCTTTGAACCGCGCGGCTGAACCTACAACGTACCCGACTGTACATAAAGGCGTCTGCACATAAAGAAAGCAGTTCAAGATATGCTCGAGTACATTACGATATTTTTCTTTTTTCTTTTTCCATTTTTACTCCCAGCAACAGGTTCTGATTTACTCGTGACCTGACAGTTCCTCACCTGACCTTGCTGACCTCGATCTTGCCGCCTGACCTCCCTTGAACCCCGACGTCCCTCCCTACCAGCCTGCCCTTGCACTCTTCTTCCTCTCCTGCTCCTCCACTTATTCTTCTTCTTCCTGTTCCTCTACTGCCTCCTACTCCTACTGGTCTCCTTACACCACCCGTTTTCCTTCTCCTCCTCCACCTTCTTCTCTTCTTCCCTCTCCCTTTCTCCCCCCTTTCATTATCCTCCTCCTCGTCCTCTTCCTGTCTCTCTCTCTCTCTCTCTCTCTCTCTCTCTCTCTCTCTCTCTCTCTCTCTCTCTCTCTCTCTCTCTCTCAGTGCATATCCTGCAAGTCACAAAGAATACTCGCTCTTCTCCCTAAGCTTGTAATATTCTCAGCATACCACCTTTCATTTTCTTCTTCTCCGATCATTAGATACTAAAGCAACAAAAGCCTTGTAATATTCATGTAATTCAAAGAAGAAAATCTTGTTCGAAATAACCATGATGATATTTTAAATTACACTCAGTGTCGCATCAATTTTTTTTTAACCCTTCTCTACAACAAAGTCTTTTTAAAACAATGATGTTACAACCAGATATTACCACCAAGCCAAACACTATCATCAATTCTTTTCTATTTTCCATGTTTTCTCTCTTCTCTTCTCCAGCCCTTTCTCTTTCTCCCACCCTGTCTTGAGCAGTCATCTTTATCTTCTTCCCTCTTTCATCTCCCCCTCCTTCCTTCATCCGTTCCTTTCTACATTCAGTTTTCCCCTCCTCTTTCTTCTTCTTTCTCTCTTGGTTTCTCCTCTTTCCACCCCTTCCCTTTACTTACAATCGCTTCCCCCTCCTTTTTCCATCCCTCCTTCCCTTCCTCCACTCTTGTTTTCATTTCCTCTTCTTTCATTTGCCCTCTCTACAGCCAGTTTTCATATCATGCCTTCTCTGCCTCACCGCCTCTCTTAACCTTCCACTCTCCTTCTCCCATCTCTCTTTTAACCTTCCAGGTCACTTCTCTCCTCTCCTCTCTACCCCTTCCACTCTCCCATTCTCTAGCTAGTTGCCATCTTCTCTTTTTCTTTCCTTTTCCATCTATCCCTTTTTTCCCTAACTTTTTTTTTTACCTTTTATCCATCCTCTCACCATTCCAACATCCAGCACTCCTATATCTTTTTTTTTTTCTCTCTCTCTCCATCCCTTCTCACATTTCCCTCTCCATTCACTTCTTACTTTCCTTTAATAATATTACTTCTTTCTACACTAAGTTCCTCTCCAATCTTACTTATCTCCTCTTCTCCCCCATCCTGTTATTATTAATCTTCCACCTCTCTTTTCCTTCCTCCACTCCTTCCTATACATTCAGTTCCTCTCTCCTGGATCTTTTCTCATCTTCTCTCTCTTGTATCCGCCCCCCACTCCCCACCCTGGTGTCCTCTCCGGCCCTCCTCTCTCCACCAATCAATCATAGTTTAATGTTCTCTCAGTTCTTCCCATTTTGATCTCTCCATTCCTACATCCACTTGTTCTTTCTCATCTCTTCTCCAATCTTTCCTTTTCTCGCTATTTAGTATTCTGCCAGCTCCTCCCTTTTTCATCTTCCCCTCCCTTCTTTCTCTCCTTTTTACATCCAGTTCTTCTTTCCTGTCTCTTCTTCCATCTTCCCTCTCCCCTCCACCCGTCCTCTCTCCCCGCCTTGTCACCCTGAAATGCTCCTCCACCCTGACCCAATTATACTCTTTCTTGCTCCACCCTCACCACTCCACCCTCCTTCACCACGACCATGATTTTCCTCATTCTTTCGTCTTCATCCACTTCCTCTATTTCCACGTTTCTCCTGCCTTCCTCGTCATCTTTTTTCTTCTCTTCCTACATCTCTCTTCCCTTTTATCTTCCTCCTCTTTTTTCTCTCTCTCTCCTTCCTCTTTCATCCTCCCTTGGTGCTCTTCCCCCTTCTTACTCTCACCTTCCTCCTCTTTTTATCTTCTTTCTCGTCCTCTTATCCTCTTCCTCCCCCACCTTTATCCCTCCATCCTCCTCCGTTTCCATGCTTTCATTCCTTCTCGCATTCTTCCTGTCTCCTCTTCTCACTTCGTCCGTTCCTTCCTCATCTTTCACTTCTCACTCCTTCCATCCTCCTCCTCCTTTCGTTTCGTCTCTCCTCCTCCACCTTCTCCCCCACTCTCTCATCTTCAGCTTCACCTTCTTGCTATTATCTTCCTCCCCTGCTCCTCTTTCTCCTCCTCTCATCTCACACCTCTGCTCTTTCTTTTTATCTTCCTTCTCACATCCTCCTCTTACCCACCCCCTCTTTCTCTCATCTTTTTTTTCTTTCGCACCCTCCGCCTCAGCTTTATTATCCCATTCTTCCTCTTCTTTCGTCTTCTCTATTCACCTTCTAACACTAAACTAATTCGTCACTCATTTCAAGTCGCCCCTCTTCTTATCTCTCTCTTCTGTCTCCTACTCATCCCATCTCCGTTTCTCTCCTCCGCCTTCTCCTCACCAATAATTTTCCCTGCCCCCACCCCTCCGAATTCCCCTCCTCTCCCCTTCCCCTACCTTACCCCTCCTCCTCCTCCTCCTCCTCTTCCATCTTCTTCCACCTCGCTCCATTTGCATCTCCACCCAGAATTCACGCATACACTTACCAAAGAATTTATTGTGCATATCAGTGGAAAAAACATCTAACCCCATGAAGACTGGCACTCAAAACGTCAAAGAAAATATTCAAGAAAGAAAATATAAATGCCAAGGATGATATTCTCCGACTAAAATATTAAACACGTGAATTACAGTTATCTCACACTAAAATTTCGAACAAAAATAGAGAAATACGAAATAAATGTCTCACGAACTTTTCACTCAAAAATTCGTCTTAAAGATAAACACGGAACGCAACTATCTCACACTACAATGCCACTCAAAAAAAAAAAAAAAAAAAAACGAGCTATAAATACCTCTCACAAAATTTCTGGAAAAAAAACTCAAATACCTCACACCAAAATTTCGCTAATAAATAAATACAATCTTAAAATAATAAAAAGCGCTGAAAGACAAACATCCAAAATATAATATTAACAAAACACGCTGAAACATAAATAAATAAAAAATAAAACACTGAAACAAACAGAAAATAAAACATGCACTGAAACACAAAAATTCTTACACTAACAATTTCTTCGCTCAAAAATAAAACGCCTATCCCCATCGTAATCCACTCCCCCCCCCCCCCCCCTTCCCCCCCGGTCCCTCTCCCTCCTGCGCGGTCCCCAATTATGTGCCTCCCGACTGCGCATCCCATTATAAAAGAGAAGAGAAGCGTGTGTGAGGGGCAGTCAGGCAAAGCGGACATGTATCCCGCCAATTACCTTTTTCTTATCCATAATTTTCCTCGTCCTTATACAAATTTTGGGAGTCACTGGAGAGAGGGATGCGGTCGAAAAGTATTTCTGCCTGTCTCATTATTATCATTACTAGTATTATTACGAGTATTCATGGCTTTCTTCTTCCTACTACTACTGCTACTACTACTATTATCATTATATCATCAACATCATCATCATTCATGGCATTCCTTTCCAGAACATTCTTCGTAGCATTTTACTCTTGCTTTTCATAGTCATATTTTTCTTTTTACACAAAAATTCTACAGCCAGAGAAGGCAGCTTCGGAATCTTACAACATTCATTATTTTCCTTCTTTTCTAATTCATAACTATCCTGCTCCTTAGGCAGATTTTGAGAACAATCGAAATCTTAAAACACTGCACATTACATACATGTACATTTTAGCAAAGTAGTACTATACGAGTATACATGGTGTCCATAAAGTCTCTTTACAAAGGGGTTCATTTAACAGTACCTTAACTCAACATCTTTCATCAACAGGGTACCTGAAATACACAAATGCAATGTGATTAAAAACTTTGATAACAACTGAGTACACAGAACAAATCTGATTAAGATATCTTATCAATTGCCTTTGTTAAATTTTTTAAATTGTAAAGAGACTTTATGGACACCCTGTATATTCATTTTAGCATGGGCGTACTATATACAGTATATACATTTTAGCATGGGAGTACTATGTATACAGTAAATTTTGCAGGGAGGGCACGAAAAGGACAGTATAGAATCTCTCCATGTCTCTAATTCTTCCTACAGAAACAAATCTAAAATACGACAGGGAATTGACCGTAAATGAGTTTGAGAATCCCACCCAAGGATATTTTTCGTCCCCACACGAATATTCAGGGTCGATGGAAGCAATTATTTAGTCCTCTTGCAAATCGTATTGTATTCCAGTATCTGACATTTTCTTCCTCCGACCACTCTGGAGATTAAGGGTACAAAGCAATACAGATCTGGAGATGGTTATTCTGCGGAGTTATATTTAGTGATAATGTGGTGTGTTGTCTATCCTGGCATGCTCTAGAGCTAAAAGATGTAAAGTTTATGCCTGCGTCTGTCCACTGCAGGAGGAAGTACTCTCGCCTTTTTTCCACTGACCTTTTGGTTCGGTTCATTGGTCTCCCTCTCTCTCTCTAAAACTTTAAACCATGAATTGAACTCATCGCTTTTTCTAAACGTAGTTACATTTTAGCGGGGTCACTAATTGCTCACTTAAGCGCCTTACCCATCCTTCTCAGCCAAGTGCACATACGACTAACATCAGCGCTATTTGCCAACCTTTCTGTCCATTAAGCGATACTTCTCATACACTCCTTTCTACATATATCCACTTCACGTTTGGGATCGGAAATTCTTCGACCTGGGGAGTGTGAAGACTGACCCTGTGAAGCCGGTGGGTCTCTTTTCTTCTTATTCTTCTCTCCAGACGAACCCATTTAGCTCTGGGAATGCTTGTTCCAGGTGGAGGAGCTATATATGACTTTCATCTCTGACTACTGGGAAAATCTCATAAACTGAACAAAACCGTCTGAAGTTACAAGAATAAAGGGTATCTGACGGACTCTGCCTGAAAGAAATAAGCAGGCCTAATACTGTCACTATCTAAAACCTCAGCCCCTCGACATGTCTAAAAATATACTTCAGAAAGTAATTGTTTTCTTTTATACTATTTTTTTTTTACCTTCTATCTCCTCTTCCCCTCCCTCTCCTTTCCTAAGAATCTGTCCTCTTATTCTGCTCTCAGCCTCTAGTCTCCTTCCTCCACTCTTCTTTCATTCTCTCTATTTAAGTCTTTCTTCCCCATCAAATATATTGACATGATAGGTAATGGCTCGTAATATACTTCCCTACGTTGCGTAACCTAGATGTGTTTTACCTGTATTTTGTACTTTGTGTAACTTAGACAATGGTAACTAGACGTTCTACATGGAGAGGAAACCAAACACTACGATGCTTCTCTACCACGCACGCTCCAAAAATACAGAGCTTGGACACAACATGAGCGGGGAATAACTAATACGAGCCTCTAGTTTCCCAACCAGACAGCTGCAGACGAAGTTAGCGACAACTGCTCCCTACGTACTCGCTCTCTAAACTTTTGTAGGGGTACGAAATCAAACACAGCAAATGTTTCTCTACTACTTACATAAGAGAGTTTCGACGCAACACAAGCAAAGTAAAACGTATATCTGGACAACAGTAAACGAAGTTAGAGGCACCTGCTTCTTACCTATTAGCTCTGGAAACGTTCTGTAAGGGTACGAAATCAAACACTGCAAACTTTCTCTGTTATTTGCACTCCAGAACAGAGAAATTCAATGCAACACAAGCAAGTAAAACACATACCAGCACAAGCTTCTCCTCTGTCCTCCTAACTGGGCAACACTAGGCGAACTTTGGACATCTGTAACACCAATTCCTCTTCCACTGCCCCACGACATCACCAAACTTCACTCGCCAACTAAGCCACTCTGTTTTCCTTTTCGGACAGCAAAATTTCGGGTTTCTAGTTAACGTCACACTGAAGCCCTAAATTGGCCCTTAAACTGGAAGGGGATGACATGTTCCAAAGTTGTTCTTAACTGACAGATGGACAGACTGAGTGACGAATTGAGCAATGTTAACTAATTGGTTGTTTGTCGGACTGCCTGCCAAGCTAACTTTCTTGATGACCTGACTGACTGACTGAGCGACTGAGTGAATGAATGGCAAAATTAATGGCTACCTAAACTGATTTAGCTAATGACTTCCTAATTAGTTAATGACTTCCTAACAGGCAGACTGACTGAATTACTGACTTACTGGCCAGCTTGTAAAATGGCTGAGTAACTTACTGATAATCTGTTACCTCCCTGAACATCATGTATCTTTCCACCTGAATTCTGCTAATTACTGGCAAGTTTATTCATCTTAACGAAGCGTTTTGGAACTGGAGGAGCAAATTATGCCCCCTAATATCTCACTCACTACTGGGCTCTTACAAACAGAATCAAATCATTTGTGGGGAACATGAAAATATTGGAATGAAGAGGTTAATGCCTGTAAAACTAGTGACTGGCTGAGCGGATGACAGGTTGATTCACCTAAAAGCTACCAGGGCCATCTTTACAAAGAGTATGCTGAAAACATTCTGACAATTTTCTGGGAGTCACAATCCAAACGATAATATAGCATATCAAGTGAAATGAAAGTATCTTCGACAGGTTAGAAAAGAATGGTGCCATATACTTCAGTTTCAATACTTTTCCACAAGAGCCACAGATGCACACTAAACGTACCCTTTCCAATTAATGCATACGTAGTGGGCATGTAATAACGAAGCTGGTGGCAGGTAACAGAGCGCAATAACTATCTGTTGAAGTGCTACGTAACCAAGCATCATCTCTCCCGCATCTGTACTTGTTCCGCTTGAAGAAGGACTGGGTCTGGCTACCACTCTCTCTGGCCAAGATCAGTACCGGAGAGGCTAAAATTTGGAAGAACTAAACCAAAGACAAACGCAAATCATAACAATTTCATTCAAATACAGTGGATGCACAAACCCTCTTCCTCCTTCCGCGTTCATTAGTGTGTGTGTGTGTGTGTGTGTGTGTGTGTGTGTGTGTGTGTGTCCCATCACCCCACACACAGCCTCCTAACTAACTAGACACGACGCAACGTGAATACTAAGAGGGGGGGAAACTTTTAACTCACAAACTACTTAAAATAAATGTACGTGTGTGTGTGTGTGAACGTTTCTCCACACCCTCCAACAATGTAACTCGCGCGCGCACTCACACACACACACACACACACACACACACACACACACACACACACACACACACACACACACACACACACACACACACCGAAAGACCTCATAAACCCACGGTAATCACCGGGTATTTCTAAGTGGTTCTGCGAGACCTACAAGGCGCCGGAGTTTAACCATTAACAAACCTGATGAGAAAAATTACCATATCCAGTTGCTATCCCTCGAGTGTACTGCTGCGGTCACAAGTACATGTCCACTATGTCACGATAAATAATGAGAAAATGAGCGAAGAATTCTGAAACCATTTGATGCCCAACATACTTTTCAGAATATTGCGGTAGAGGTTCATTATTATTCGAGTATTATTGTATTATTGTTGATGTGGGGCCGTAATCTCACTGGTTTAAGAGTTCCCTGGCATATCTTCCTCAGTTATTTCCCATTCTCCTCAGTTATTTCCTATCTTCCTCAGTTATTTCCCATTTTCCTCAGTTATTTCTTATCTTCCTCAGTTATTTCCCATCCTCCTCAGTTATTTCCCATCTTCCTCAGTTATATCCTAACTTCCTCAGTCACGTTCGACCAAGAAATACCACCTGAAGAAATACAAATCATCCGAGGGTAGCATGAGTAGTTAGAAGCTCCCTAACATGTCTTCCTTAGCAATTTATTTTTGAATGTGTGTGTGTGGTTAATATCCGTTTGAATATTATCTATGCAGACTATGGTAATATTAGAAGGATTAGAGTAACATAGAAGAGGGAAGTAAGGTGCTATATGCAAAATAAATCGCCTAGGAAAAGGCATAAGGGAGCTTCTTTAACCGATGAGCACAAAACCTAAGACTGTGGGGCCTTTTATGCTTCACTGTGGGAGTCATCGTAAAACGGAGTGATGTGAAATATATGGACTGGTTGTGTCCTTGTAAACCTATAACTCAGCCATTCGGGATTGGCTTGAAAAGGAGGCGTGCTTATAAGACGTCTGCTTGGATTCTTAGTCAGTTTTTAGTGTGTGT
>JAGKTI010038102.1:0-10780 GCA_018397915.1 Birgus latro | reverse complement strand
AGATGCACACTACACACGCACTTGAGATACTCCTCAGATGCACACCACACACACCTGACCCAACACCCGAGTCACTCCGCAGACGCACACCTCCACCACCAGTACTCCCGCCCCTCACTCTTTAACACCCTCCTCATAAGTGAGATAATAATAAAGCTCTCCGTTACATGTCATCCTTCAGAAACGTACAGTGACTCGGTGAGCGGGTGAGTGAGTGAGTGTGGCACTGGATTTGACCGCCTTTGTTCGTGCGGCAAAAAAATAAATAAATAAATAAATGAAATGAAACAAAAAATAGCCGCATAGAATAGCTGGTAATTACAGGACTCTGGAATGTGTTGATGAAGAAGAAAATGATTGGACTGATAGATGATTGCATGAGTAATGAAATGGATGACAATTTCCACCTGGGACTCGGCTCTGTTTTCGGTGTAATTATAGGACTTTTGAAGACTAGATGGGGTAATAAATGGGTTAATGATGGACTGGTGTTTGGAGGCTTGCTTGGTGTATGAATAAATGTATTGACCATTCCACTAGGCACTCTGCTGTTGGTTTCCCTTGCTTTTTTCTGATGATGATGGGTATTGAATGACTGATGATTATTGATGACAGATGATTATTAATGATTGATGATTAGTGATGATTGATGATTACTGATAATTGATGATTGATTATTACTGATTATTGATAATTGGTAAGTATTGATGACTGATGATTATTGATGATTGATGATTATATTGGTGATTTTCGATGGTTGATAATTACTGATGATGGATAATTATTGATGGCTGATGATTATTGATGACCGATGATTACTGATGACTGATGATTGCTGATGACGGATGATTTTTTTTTTTTTTTTTTATGTGTCCGACTCTGGGCATAGGCTTCACAGCCTGCTATCAAGGCCCAGTCGTCCTCCTACAATCTACATGTCACCACTTCGGCGCTTAACACCCACCGTCCATATTGAATACATGCTAGGGCTGTCTCATACAGGACTGGTGTATTGGTATTAGCGGGGTCATTTTTACATTATTGATGATTGCTGATTGCTGATGACTGATGATTATTGATTATTACACTGTATAACAATGGGAAAAACAATAGCAAGAATGGCATATCGTAGGGTAGTTTCGGACGTAAGCACGAAAATAACATTCGTTTTTGTGTGTGGCCCACCAATTCCATGTAAACGATCGTGTGGCATATAATGTTATTTCCGCCAAATTACTTCATATGCAAGTCACAGATTGTTCATATATCGATTGTGTCAAAAGTACAGTCTGAAAAATTCGAACTGGATTCAGATATTCCAAATTATATTTCTTTTTGCTGGTGTCACTAATTTTACTAAAGCAATAAAGCCCAAAGGATGTAAGAATTCTCTATGTATTTATCGCAAACTGTGAAGTAGTATAAACGACGATTAACTCCACACTTGAAGAAACTGTATTAATTGTACTTTGGATGCAAAGTGGGTGATCAAGACAAGAGATGGTCGCCTCATAATTGCTGTGTCCGGAGCACAAGTTCACTCTCGGCATATGTCAAGGGCACTGGTCTTGGCCTCACATTTGGTGTGCCAGGAGGGAGGTGATGGACCTTGCATCTAACTAATACTACTGCTTAATAGATATCGCAGGTAAGTTTTCATTCCTTTATGCTCTTTATTAATTATAATTTTCTCACAAGAAATCTCATTTTCTGCAAAATATTGCTTTACTCTGTGGGCACATTGTGCAGTGCAAAACTATGTGCTAACTAGCTCATGTGTATGATGTTTTCCTTTTCTTACTACTGGTCACAACCAGAAGAATAAAAAGGAAATTGTATCCAACATAATTCAGTCTCCTATTCGCCCTGTTGGATATTCCAGTGATATACCTGTCCCTCAGCCTCCATCCGAAATACTAAGCGATGACACTGTTAGCTCTGACGAACCCGAATCACAAGATCCGATGTATGAGTAACTGCCTGAATCTTACAAAATAAGTACATCTCATAACCCAGCCTGAACTCGCAGATTTGGTTGGTGACCTAACCCTTACTAAATAACAGAGCGAACTGCAAGCTTCCCATCTGTAGGAATGGAGTATGTTGAATGAAGATGTATGGATTACAACATTTCAGGAAACGTTCCTCAGATTTGCATCTATACTGCTTCATGGAAAGCAACCTGTGTTATTGCAGTTATATCAGTGGACTGTTTGGTGCTCTTGGATTGAGTTATGAACCAAGCCACTGGAGGTTGTTTATTGATGCATCTCTATAGCATTAAAACTGTTTTGCTACACACTGGAAACACAAAGCCTTCTATACCAGTTGCTCACTCAGTCATTTTAAGAGAGACACATTAATATCTTTCTATTATTTTACATCTATCCATCAGCCAATCCTCCGCTGCCCCGTGAGGAGCGTAGGAACCCGAGGCTAGGCAAGTTGGTCCTGACATTTAAGATAAGAGGGACAAGTCTCACTCATCCTTGAGTAGCATAACGTGAGCAGTAAACCTCAACCATCCCTTGGATATAAACCTTCACCGGCTCAATCCGACTGGAGCGCCATAATTACCCACTAAACCACCAGGCGCCATAATTTGGTTATATGGTTACCACCCAGCGTAGTAAATGGTTTCCTGGTTTACAGGAAGCCGTTTGGCTTGTCACTCAATGTAGTCACCATCACATAAAATACAATGACCATGGATGGTTTCTTTGCGTAGATTTATAAATTGTTGCCATTCTTAACGGGTTGCAAGCTGGCTATACCAAGTTTATGTGTTATCTATGTAAATGGGACATCCGAGCAAGGTCAGAGCATTACCTACGCTCAGCATGGTCATTGCGGGATTCACTGACACCCGGATCCCACACTGTTATTCACGAACCACTAGTCCAGAGGATCATTATGTCATCATTTCTTCAAGAACTGGGCTTAATGAAACAGTTTGCCGAAGCTCTGTCGTTCCAGTACACCTCGAGGAGAAGTTTCCAAAAATAAGTGACGCTAAAATCAAAGAAGGCATATTTGTTGGCCCTCAGATTCGTCAAATCATGTTTGCCATTTCGAATCAATGAAGGTTGAAAATGAGTTGGCAGGATGGCGTGCATTCAAGAGTGCGTGCAGTGGACCACTGGGATACCACAAATATGACAAACATAATGTTTTAGTGGTTGAACCAGTCAAATGTTACCGACGTTTTGTGTGAAAATTCACTGAAACTTCATTTTCTACATTCCCATCTGCCCTTTTTCCCAAAGAAGCAAGGGATGTAAGTGATGAACACGGAGTGAGGTTCCACCTAGATACAGCAAAAATGGAGAGTAGGCACAGGAGGAAATTGAGTCCAGCTATACCAGCCGATTTTTGCTGGAATTTGAAACGCAGCCGAGCAGAGGCATCATACAGACGAAAAAGAAAATACCAATACTTTCAGAAACTCATTCTGAATTGCTTAAGTGTTTATATTGTGTATTATGTTTTCAGTAAGACTAGCGGTGATCTGTTTCAGTGGGCAATGACAATATAGTTCAGTATTTTCTCAGATTTTGCTTTATGAACGCGCAGGAAGCTATTGTACGAAAATGTGACGGGATAGGTAGATATGGTTATCAAACTCAGAATTAGCTCACCTGAATTAATTAAAACAAAGTGGACTACGTTTTTTTCTTGATCTTGAAAATTATCACAGTTTGTTTTATGGGTGAGAATTATTGATGTTTGATAATTACTGATGATTGATGATATGAACGATTGATGGATATTGATGACTGATGATTATTGATGACTGTTGGTTATTGATTGATTATTACTGATGATTGATGGCTATTGATGACTGATTATGATTGATGACATTATTATTCATGACTTCTTATTAATGATTGGAAATTATTTATGACTGATGATTGCCTGATGACTGATGATTATTGATGACTGATGGTTATTGATGACTGATGGTTATTGATGTCTGATGATTATTGATGTCTGATGATTATTGATGATTGATGATTTGAGGGCAGATTACTGTTGATGATTGATGGGTGATTATTATTGATGACTGAAGAAGAATGATAATGATGACTGATGATTATTGATGTTTGATGATTAATGATGTTTGATGATTATTGATGATTGGTGATTAATTATGTTTAATGATTAATGATGGTTGGTGATGACTGATGTTTGATGATTAAATTGATTGATGATCCTAGGATGTGATGTTGCAAAGCAGGTAAGTGTTTGGAATATTCCCTGACAGGTGAAGCCAATCCTCCAATCATTCTTAATGACTGATGTGAGGGAGAACACGACTAGGAAAAAATACTCTTTTATCCTTTTCGGGTGGTTTGCATTGCAGTTCGGGTGAAAGTATCGGTGTATTGATCTGAGTCCGGATTCTGACAAAGAGTTAATTCCCCAACGTCAGTATTTTTTCTTCATGCAGGAAAGATATAGAAAGAGTGCAGTAAATTTGTGTCTCATATTAACTGTAGCAGTAATAAAAATTAATATTAACGAGAAGCAGTTGATCGTAGGGTAACCTGTGCTTTCATTATACAGGGTTTAGAGGTCTGGAATTAAGACAGTTTCGTTCAGTTTTCGTCGGAAATCATAGACTAATTACAGTCTGACGAACCAGGAGCGTCATACAGGTGCGTTTATTCTTGAAATGCGGCTTGGAGTTTCTCTTGCCCCCCGTCAGTCTTGCTACATCCAAACGATTATATTTAATTTAGGAAGACCTCTAGCTGTGAAGAGTTTAAGGAAAGCCATATGTAACTCCCGTTGTACAAAAAGTATTCTCACAGCGGAGCAAAAGCTTCTGACAGTATTCAGAAAAAACTAAAAAATTACGTCATCAGAGTGAAGGAATTAACCCACTGACAGCTGCGGGAGTTTTATTAAATTAAGTAAAGGTCTCGTACTGAAAATATTAATGAAGGGTAGATTTAATTTCATTTCAAAAAGTATCTCCTGAGCTGAACAAAATAGTGTGAAGACAGCAATGATGGTAGTAATAATTAGTGATCGTAGTAAAGAAATTAAAGAGTTTTGAGACGGTCAGCATAAAATACCTAACCTTTTACTCCAGGCCTTAAGTAATTTCTGTAAAACAAAACATTTCATCACATATTTTCAATTTGCACTGTGATCTCTTCTGCCCTTGAGGAAGTAGCATACATATATATATAAATAATAAAGTCAGGCTGTGCCTGTGTATGTTTGTCAGTGCGTCTGTTGGTTTCTTTACGAGGACGGTAATAGATATCGACCAAATTCTTTAACATTAGGTTGGGGTAAGTCCAAGAAGTGTCAGAAAAGTACCAAACAAAAATTTTGTCGATGGTGCACGACACAACAGCGCGAAATTGTCGGAAATCGCGACACGCAAAGCGTGCGAAATTAATTTTTTTCGACTGTTTTGAACAGAATTGGTCGTTGTGGCCTCAATAACGGTATGGAAACAAAGAAATTGTTTTTTTGCAAACATTTTGTGATGTTAGGTATCGGGACAGATCTGGGTTAAATCGAGAACAAAGGTCGTCTAGTGTTTCGCCATTCATACTTAACACTGAAAGATGAGAGAGTCCTGGTATTTTTCTATGGCATTGATAATTCCCAATGATATGCTGTCAGAATGGAAACTGACAGACATGCCGTTAGTGTGAAGTGGACGTTAGTGTGAAGTAGGCGAACTTTTATCCTTGAATGTACTGGTATAGATACAGGAACCGGGATAGATATAATTCAAGTCCAGGAATACATACAGATGTAGGCTACTGCAGGTACTGGGGTAGGTATAAGCATGGGTATTTGGACCCGTTTCGCCATCCGCCTACACCCACCCACCCAGCAATGACTAGGAGTGTGGCGGAATGGAGGCGAGAAATTGGTCCTGGGATAAACATAGATGACGGAATAGACAGATGTTGGAACCGAGATAGATAGAGACACGGAAATAGATTGACACGGGTACTCGCCATACCTGCGTTCCACACAACCAGCCAGCATAACAGAGAGTTTGGCAGTATGGGGATATCAGATTGGTGCCGGGATAGATACGGGAACGGTGATGGATACCAGAATAGGTACAGACAGATACAGAATAGATACAGGTAGATAAAAGCAAATGTGTTTGAACTCGCAACGTCCGCCTCCCAATCAGCCAGCCAGTAATAACGAAGAGTATGGGGTTGTAGAGATGAGAAATTGGTACTGGGATAGATATAGGAACCACGATAGATACCCAAATATATAGAGGTAGATACAGAATAGATGCAAGGAAATGTAGACACGCGTGTTTAGACTCCCCACACTTACCTCCCAAACATCGGGGGAGCAATAACCGTGAGTGTCGCAGTGTGGAAGCGCGAAATTGGGGAGCAGTGTTGAGCTGAGAGGCGTGGACACTCCCTCCGACCACCTGACACCTGCACTCTCTTCGACTGAGTGAGTTTCGTAATGAATCGCTGGGGACTGAAGTTAGGTGGTAAGGTGATGGTCGAGGCTAGGATGGGTGATGGAGTTAGACTGTGTAGTGGAAGAGATTAGGTTAGGTGAGGGAGTTAGGCGTTAGTGGTTGTGGCTAATTTAGGTGGTAAAGCGGTAGGTAGGTGGCAGATGCTGGGTTAAGCGATGGGTAGGTTAAGTGTGGTGGTGATGTGGTTAACTGGTGGTGGTTATGGTTAGGTTAGATGGTATGGTGGTAGCTAAGCGTTGATGGTAGAGTCTAGGTAAGGTGATGGGTAGGTGGTGGTAGAAGAAGCTTGTTTATGTGATGAACTTTGGTGGTGGTGGTAGTGGCTAGGTTAGGTAATGGGAAAAATGGTGGTGTAATGGTAGAAGGTAGGTTAGGTGATGGGGGTTGGGTGGTGGTGATAGTGGCAAGGTTAGGTGGTAAAGTGATAGATAGATGGTGGTGGCAAATGCAGGGTTAGGTAGTAAAGTTGTTGTTGTTGTTGTTGTTGGTGGTGGTGGTGGTGGTAGTGGTGGTGGTAGTGGCGAAGTTGGGTGGTTAGGTGGTAGTAATATAGGCTGTATTAAGTGATGGGATTAGGTTAGGTGGTGTAGCTGTAGGGACCAGGATTATATGGTTTTAGCTGGATGATGGTAACTGGCTAGGTGGTGTGGTAGGAGCATAGGTGATGAGTTAGATTAAGTTGGAAGATTTGAAAGAAAATAATACACGAAGCTAGGTAGTGTGGAGGTGGGTGACTTGGTTGTAAGTGGTGGTACAATAAGTCAAACAGTACGGTGCAAGTTTAGGTGGTGGTGGTAGAGGCTAGGTGGTAAGGTGATAGGTCAGTTGACAGAGGTTATATGGTGACGTGAATAAGTCTGACGGTGGTGTAGTACGTTTGGTGTAATGGTACAGGCTAGGTGGTAAGGCGGTGGTTAGGTGATGGAAGTGGTAGAGCCTAGGTGGTAAGATGATGGTGACAGGATAATTTGTGTGGTAGAAGATCATGCGATTTGTGGGCTAGTGAGGTGATGGTAGTATTGATTAGAATATTGTGCTGGTAGTGGCAGGGAAGAAGATACTAATAGTGATTTAGGTAGCAACATTGGAAGGTGTGTATCAAGTGCGTTGACTGCAGGACCTTCGGGGAACGGAGTGCCTAGTATATGCTTAGGGTGAACAGCACAGAAAAAGGCCAAGACAAGAAAGATCAAGTGGGGGAAGCAATACCCTACTGGAACCATGTCAAGAAATCAGGCTAGATCAATTGGTGGTATGGGAAGTAAGCAGAAATGACTAGTAGGGCCAAGTTTGGGTATGTAGTAGTAAGCTACCAGCCCAGAACAACCGCAGCCCCCCCCCCCCCGTCTATTCTCCTTTTCCTCCTCCCAGTTATGTCAAAGAGACAGGCTAGGCGAAGTAGCCAGTGTAGGAAGTAAACAGTCATGTCAGTTAATAGAGGAAGACCTGATTATGTCAAGTGTTCGTTGTAAGTAGTTAGCTGCCAGAGCAAGTCAGGTCAGGTTGTAACACACCTAAGTCAGGTCAGCAGAGGAGGATCAATATCTTAATTACCCCTTTCACCCCATCGACGTCACATTTTCTTATTCCCACTACTTCAGACGATTTTATTCAGCTCAGGAGAGATTTTCGGAATTGCAAGGTTTAAATACAGCCCTGATCAGATCCACTACAAAAGATGAATATACAGTAATTCTTGAATAAAATTGTCTGGTGGGAGTCATGTTGAAAAGAGAAAGCTATCATCGTAGTGAAGTGGGACAACAGTACCCATGATCAGGTTAGATCACATAACCAGTGTAGGAGTAAATACTGCAAAGTATGGAGAAGAATACCCACAAGCCTGTTTTATAGAGTAAAGGAGTGTTATGGCTGCCTCTTTAGAAGCAGAGTAAGGTTAGATTGTGGAGAAGCAATACCTCAAGTCAGGTCAAGTAGTACTAGTAAAGGAAAAGAAAAAAAAGAAAAAAGGTTTCGAGAAGCATTGACATACCCCCAAGATAGATCACGGAGCAATAGAGAAGGATCTTAATTTAGCCAAGGCATACAGTATAGGTGTAGTACCATGAGTCAGGTCATGAAACACAGAGGCAGTAACTCAGATCAAGTCATGAAATAAAATAGCAGTCAAGTATTGACATACCCCCAAGATAGATCATGGAGCAATAGAGAAGGATCCTAATTTAGCCAAGGCATACAATATAGGTGTAGTACCATGAGTCACGTTATGAAACACAGAGGCAGTAACTCAGATCAGGTCATGAAGTAAAATAGCAGTCAAGTAATGAAGCAGAGCTTCATTACTTCAGTCACGTCTTGAGAAAGAGTAATTGTACCCGAAGCCTGGTCAAGTAGTTAAATTAGTGGAGCCAAAAGACATGGGGGGACATAAGTTATCTAGGGTCAGATTTGGTCAAGCAGTTAATGTAGGAGGTAACAGCGCAAATTGTCATGCCATCAAGAGTAAGTTAAATGGATCACGTAGCGTAGTTAGCCAAAACTTAGTTTGGAAGAGCTATTTCAGCACTTCTAAGTTGAATCATGTCTCGCTGCCGACGACCATTATCCAAAGATATACCATGGAGCAGAGAAACAATGCCACCACGTTAGATCTTGCAGTAAGGGAATAATACCTCCCCCTCCCTACCCCAACTAAGATAGGAAGCGAAAGAGGCTATGTGGGACCCCGTTAGATTCAGTAGCCTGAGTAGGAGGTAATGGTGCAAGTTATGGAAGAGCGTTATCCCAAACCAGGCCATGTATCGTAGTAGTATGGGAACGATACCACGACACTTTCTACCCCGAGTCAGGACAAGCGAGTGGAAAAAGTAGGTCAAGTTCGAGAAATTGTACCTCCAGCCAGGTCAAGTAGTTCAGGTAGTGGCGTCAAAGGAGATGGCGAGGAGCAGTATCCAAATCCAGGACATGCGGAAGAGGTCCAATACCCCAGCCAAGGTATGGACAGGGAGGGGAAGGTGGGAGTGTGGAGTGCGTGATTCCTGCCTATAAACCTCCCCCCCCCCCCTGCTTCATCAGCGTCGCCCAGGCATGACCTTCTGCACTGCCTTCGTGTCGGGGTCTTATAACCACGTATTTTTTAGCCGCACTTGAGGAGCCGCGCAATCTCACCCAACGACACACTCCAGAAAACCGGCATGTGGAATTAAGGCGAATTTTGACGTGATATATTCCCCTGATACGTTATGGTTGTCTAGGGCCTCTATAATTTAGGGTTGTTTTCACGGATCGCGTTTGGAAAAGGGTCATGGTTGAAATGCGAAATTACTTCTGTTTATGTCATACTGTGTAAAGAGAATTATATTTCTTGTAAGAGCGAAATAACGGAGTTTTCAAGTTGTTCATGTTTATTTATGTACCGTACTAGCTACTTGCGAAAGAAGTTAGCCTTCTGCTTTATCTTACCTTTTTAGTTTTTATGTTTTGAGTACGAAAAAGGTGACTGACACTATGCCTTTACGTACTGAGTACGAAAAACGTAACTCACAATACCGTGTGTATTAACGTTCTGAGTACGAAAAAAGTAACCGACTCTGTTTTTACAGTTGTCTTTTTTAGTATTTTATGGGGGAAAAAATCGTATTGCGTTTCTGTATTTTTTTTCCGCCTACCGCGTGCAACACTAAACGAGGAATATTCCCACCTACTCATTTAAGCTGAAAATACGGCAGAGCAGTTTTTTTGTTTTATCCTGTTGCTCTACACATGGGCAACATTGACTTAATTTATCGCCCACAGTCACTCAAGCCAAGCAAGAGAGTATAATTCCGAGATACCGAAATCGGTGTCGAGGTAGAGCCTATAATTTCAAAATACCTCAGTGTTGTGGTAGAGACAATAATTCCAAGATTCTGAAGTTTGTGTTGTGGTAGAGAATTCCGAGGTTCTAAAGTCAGAGTTGTGGTGAAGACTATAATTCCGAGCCTTTGAATTCAGTGTTGTGATAGAGACCATAATTCTGAGATTTTTTTAATGGTAGAGACTATAATTACGAGATTCTGAAGTCTGTGTCGTGGTAGAGACAATAATGCCGAGATTCTGAAGTATGTGTTGTGGTAGAGACTGAAGTTAGTGTTGTGAGAAAGACTGTAGTTCCTAAATAAGAAAAGGGATTTATGGTTGAGACTGTAAATCGGAACAACTGAAGTTAGTTTTGGGGGCTGAAAAAAAATATGCCTTATAGTCCACGTTATTTCGTAACTTCTTCCTTAGAGATTTTTCTTGGATAATACACTTATTGTTTCCGTGTTTTTTTTCTTTTATGATGCTACTGGA
>JAGKTI010038101.1:0-10780 GCA_018397915.1 Birgus latro | reverse complement strand
GTGTGTGTGTGTGTGTGTGTGTGTGTGTGTGTGTGTGTGTGTGTGTGTGTGTGTGTGTGTGTGTGTGTGTGTGTGTGTGTGTGTGTGTGTGTGTGTGTGTGTGTGTGTGTGTGTGTGTGTGTGTGTGTGTGTGTGTGTGAGTGTGTGTGTGTGTGTGTGTGTGTGTGTGTGTGTGTGTGTGTGTGTGTGTGTGGAGAGAGAGAGAGAGACAGAGAGACAGACAGAGACAGAGAGAGAGAATATTGTCCATAAAAAGTGAAAGGAATAGTGTGTGTGTGTGTGTGTGTGTGTGTGTGTGTGTGTGTGTGTGTGTGTGTGTACATTACTCACTACCATCGGCCTCCTCCCTCTCCCTCTCTTGCTCCAACAATTCCTGTTTATACTCTGGGTATTCATTATATTTCTGTGAGCGGCCCTTGACTCGCTCCACTGGATACTTGGCCGCATTCTTGGCCAACTTGTCCATGATGGCCGAGGGGAGGTCCACGTGGCACTGCTGGGCCAAGTCCACTAGATATATAAGAACGTCACTTAATTCCTCGCCCACACGCACTCGCTCTGCTGCGCTTAGCTCGGGCGCTCCTGCCGTCACCTGGAGGTGGTGGTAATGGACACTACACCTGGTCCTTAGCATTTACAGCAGTTACGTTAAATTACCAGTAATAAACGACGCAATGAACCTTTAGTGTTTACAGCAGTTACGTTAAATTACCAGTAATAAATGACGCAATGAACCTTTAGTATTTACAGCAGTTACGTTAAATTAGCAGCAATACATGACGCAATCAACCCTAAGCATTTACAGCAGTTATGTTTTAAGAGTTTGTCATCATCATCATCATCATCTAATCCTGTGTTGCCCCATAAGGAGCATGGGAGACTGTGACTAGACAAGTTGGTCCTGACATTTAAGATGACAGTGACCAGCAGCTCTCATCTCTGAGTGGCATTACATGAGCAATAAACCCCAACCACCCCTTGGATATAAACCTGCACAAGCTCAATCTGATTGGAGTGCCTTAATTACCCACTAAACCACCAGGCACCATAATTTGGTTGTATGGTTACCACCCAGTGTAGTAAATGGTTTCCAGGTGTACAGGAAACCATCTGGCTTGTCACTCAGTGTAGAGTCACCCACAGACAGAAGGAAGAGGAAAGAGTGAAGGAAAGAAAGACAGAAGAGGAAGGAAGGAAAGAAGGAAGGATGAGAGGAAAGGGCTGTCACCCAAGAGCAGCACTACAGCGAGTGAGTGGATGGTGAACACCCACCTACCACAGCAAATGTAAAAAATCCACAAACAACTGGTATCTGTCTCATAATGCTCCCTGCAGTTCCAGATTAATGATAAATCTCATTATATTCTAACTTGGCTTAATATTGCCATCGCTCCACCTTGAATGCTGAGTTGTAACAATAGATTAATACCAGAATATGATGCTAGTCAAGAAGAAGTGCTGTGAATGGGATGTAGAGCTGTAGTAGTCTTTTTCTGCCACTGGGCTTTGTGAAATAAGCTGCAAGAGACGAAAATAACGGCCAAGACAGAGTAAAACCCCCAAATCAACCGACATTTAAGTACAATAATCACCAACCAACATATAATGCTTTTGTCTATTGCCGGAAGCTTCATGCCTGTACGAGGTGGCCACAAACAAATCACTTCCATGTCACCCTGTCCCCCGGCATTTCACTGCCCTCCCTCCAGCTCGCACCTCCCTCTCTCATATACCTCTCCACTCCATCCCTCCATCACATCCTTGGCCTCCCTCTCACCCCTCCACCTCACTCACATACACTCTCTTAGTTAGTCTCTCACTTTCCATCCTCTCCACATGGACAAACCACCTGTGTATTTCTCCAAACACTTTCCATCACTTCCACAATGCATATGTGATGGTGACAAATACACTCTCTTCTCTATTCTTTTCATCCTACCTTGGACCAGAATTTCGTCCTTTTGCAGTTCGTTTCACACAGCTTAATGACAGAAAGACCCAGTACTAAGACTCTCCACTCTTTCCACAGCACTTCTTCATGACTAGCACAATATTCTAGCATTAATCTTTTGCTACAACTCAGCAGTCAGGATAGAGAGATGTCAAATTTAGGCCAAGTTAGTGTAAAAAGGGCAATGTTAGTTTTTGGCCGGCATTCCTGTCAGTTTAGGAAGCTCCCTAAAGTATATTCCTTAGTGATTTATTTTGTTTCTTACACCTTGCTCTCCTCTTCTGCATTACATAAAATAATTCTAATATCACCATACTCTTCACATATATACAGTAACACCTATCTATCTACAGATCTACTGTCAGACACCTTAATCCCAGAAGGGGTGGCCAAAAGGAAATCGCCTCCATGTCACCCTGTCCTTTGCCATTTCACTGCCCTACTCCCAGTTCACCTCCCCCTCTCATATACCTCTCCACTCCATACCATCATCTCATCCTCAGCCTCCTCCCCTCCACCTCACTCACATACACTCTCCTCGTTAGTCTCTCGTTCTCCATCCTCTCCACATGGCCAAACCACATCAGTGTATATCTCCTAACACTTTCTGTCACATCCACATCCACACCACAGTGATCCCTCACTTCCTCATTTGTCAGTCTGTCTCTCCATGTAACCCTACATGCTCCTCTCAAATAACTCATTTCCACTACTCTCACTCTTGACTTGAGTCCCTCCAACAAGGTCCAAGATTCACTCCCATACATTAAAGATGGTATCACTATATTGTCGTGGAGCAACTTTTTTACTTCAATGCTCACTTCAGTGTTTCTTATCACTGCTTTCAAGGAACCAGCAACCTGTCTTCCTTGTTGTACCCTTTCAAGCAATTCATCCTCTAAACTTCCACCCTTACTCATCACACTACCCAGGTACTTAAATGCACTCACATTTTCCATTTCCTCATCCAACCTCACTGTACACTCATTGACTTCATTTCTCTTGAAGACCATAACTTTACTCTTCCCTACATTCACCTTTAGATTCCATTTCTTACACACTCACCCAAACTCAATCACCAGGCCTTTCAATTCCCCTTCAAATTCACTGAACAATACAGTATCATCTGCAAACAACAGTACAGGAAGTTTCCAAATGCTGCTCTCTCTCATTAGGGTCACACCAGCATCCACTGCCCTACCTTATATCTCTTTTATAACCCCATCTATATACAGACTGAACAACCATGGAGACATGACACATTCCTGTTTCTGTACAACCTTCAAATAGAAATATCCACTCAGTTCACTATCCACACGCACTGCAGCCTTAGCACCCTCATATATACTCTTCATGGCATTCCACAACTTCCCATTTACACCATATATTCTTATTATTTTCTATACTCTTTGTCTATCAACTCTGTCATATGCTTTCTCCAAATCCATGAAGGTCGCATACAACTTCTTTCCCTTCTCTAGAAAGTTTTCCACTAAAGATCTAAGAATGAATATCTGGTCTACACAACCTCTTCCCTTCCTAAAACCTCCCTGTTCTTCTCCAACTAATTCCTCTGTTATTTTCCTAACTCTGTCAATAAGTATCCCACCATATACTTTTCCTATTACACTAAGAAGGCAAAGGCTCCTATGATTACCACACACTGCTTTTTCTCCTTCTCCTTTGTACAGAGGAATAATTATACCTGACTTCCAACCCTCCGGGACTCTACCCTCCTCCCAAGCCAATCTGCACACCATCTATATCCATTCTACTACTATCTCTCCCCCATGCTTCAGCATTTCACCACACACTCCATCAATTCCTGGGGCTTTCCCCATTTTGACTTTCTTCATTGTTTCCAATACTTCCATCCTACTGATTTCTTCCTCCCTCCTCCTCCCAGCCATTCCCCAGCCACTTATACTTGCACTGCTTTCATTATCTGTGTTTAACAATTCCTTAAAGTGTTCTCTCCATCAGTTCACCTTTTCTCCCTTCTCCACTAGTAACCTACCATTTTTATCTTTCACTCCCCGACTAACTTCTATGGCACCCTGTCGAACTCTCTTTACCTCTTTCTAGAACATTTTCTTACATTCCCTCCACTTGCACTCAAATTCCTTCCAAACTCCTCATCCACTCTCTTCTTACTCTCTAACCAATCTTTTCACCCCTCCCTTCCTCTCTATTCTGTCTCTCAACTTCCTCCATGACTCTGCTTCCCATCCACTCACTATTTGCTTTCTTCTTTTGTGCCACAGCCTGCCTCACCTCTTCATTCCACCACGCTGTTCCTTGCACCCCCTTTCATCTTCTCTTCACCCCATGCACCAACTCACATGCTGCAGAGATTTCTTCTGTGAATATCTTGTGCACACCTTCCAAGTTCCCCATCTGCTCCAAATCATATCTACCCAATCATTCCTCCACTTCTCTCTTATCTTCGCCTTTTTTCATCCTCTTGTAACCTTTCCACCCTCCTTGTATGGACTACTGTACTTCCTCCTGTCCTATACTCCTCCTATTCCTCCATTACACCTTAACTTTCACCACCACCAAGTGGTGGTCAGAAAGTCTACTCCCCCAACCTCCGTATGCTCTTGCATCCATTATGTACTTTCTCATTTTCTCATTCACATACACATAATCAGTCACTGCCTTCCGTTCATTCAGTTCACCATCCACCCTTCTCATCACTCGTCACGTATACAGTAACATGCAAAGCTATATTAACCAGCCAAATTGAAAAAATAAATCACTAAGGAACAGGTCTTAGGGAGCTTCCTTAACCGATACAATATGGGCCTTTGTGATAATTTCAATATATTTGTACTGTATTAATTCTTGAAAGTAAAGGAGCATTGTGGTGTTGGTGTGGATGTGAGTGACAGTGTTAAGAGAAATACTCAAAAGTGGTTGGAGGGAGGACAGAGAACGAGACTGACTAGAAGTGTGTATGTGTGTGACGTGGAGAGGGAGACCAAGGGTGAGATGGAGGGATGGGGTAGAGAATAGGTGAGTGTGTGTGTACGAGGTGGAGGGGGAGACCAAGGATGAGATGGAGGGATGGGGTAGAGAATGTGACTGACTAGAAGAGTGTATGAGTGAAGGGGGTTGCTGAGCCTAGAACTGTCATTACTACTACTATTAATACTACTACTACTATTACTACTACTACTACTATTATTACTACTCCTGCTACTACTACCTCCACTAATACAATCATCATCATCATCATAATCACAATCATCATCATCATCATCATCACCATCACCTTGTATTAAAATCACCATTATAATTTATCATCATCATCACTGCCATCATCACCATCATCCTGGACCATTATCATCACTATAATTCATCATCATCATCATCATCATCACCACAATCATCACCGCCATCATCAGTAACAATTCAGTACTGCAGGTCTTTCTGTTTATAATGGTAGTTGGTTCCGAGACTTTTAACGACGGTGAATTTTAATGACTGATATCTTTGTCACTACCTCCTTCCTTGTGCGAATGGCGTACTTTCATTCTTTAATGTCGCCTCCACACCATCCACCTGTTTTATCAATTGACAGATGCTTTATCCCATCTGGGGTGGCCACAAACAAATCACCTCCATGTTGTCCTGTCCTGTGTCATAAGGCAGCCCTCCTCCACCTCACACCATCGTCTCTCATATATCTCTTCACTCCATCCCTCCATTTCACCCTTGGTCTTCCCCTCAATTTCATTCACATACTCTCTTCTAGTCAGTCTCTCATTCTCCATCCCTACATCTCATCCTTGGTCTCCTCCTCCTTTCTCCCTCTCCACCTCACTCACTCACTTCTAATCAGTTTCTCATTCTCCATCCACTCCACTCCATCCCTACATCTCATCCTTGTTCTCCCCCTCCTCCTGTCTTACATACACTCTTCTAGTCAGTCTTTCCTTCCCCATTCTCTCCAATCCATCTCTCCGTCGTATCCTTGGTCTCCCCCTCCACCTCACTTACACTCTTCTCATCAGTCTCTCCTCTATCCTCTCCACACCGCAACCCCCCATCTCATTATCATTCTATTCCTTCCCCTCACCCTTCCACCTCTACCATACACTCTTCAAGTCAGTCTCTCATTCTCCATCCTCTGCACAGTCATTAAGTTCACACATCACTGAAACCCAAGGCCAGAAACACAAATCATTGTTGAACACAGGTAGAAACTATAATACCATTCCTTTTCAAGTGCTTAAAAGTACACTTAATATCAATCCCATTTACTCTAACTTGGCTAAAAACTCCCTCTCTCTTTCCATCATCAATGTCGAGTTTGTAACAACAGACTACCTTTAGAACATGTTGCCGGTCACAAAGCAGTACTGTGGGAAGGACACAGAGCCACAGCATTATCTCATTCTGTCACTGAGCTATGTGAAATAAATTGCAACAGGATGAAAATCTACGCAGCGAAAATCATATAACTTATAACCGTTTTGCTTTTAAAGGCTCCATTATGTTTGCATGTGTTGGCCCTGGTCACCTAATGGCAGCTCTCCACACTGTTTAATCTCTGGCTGCCTCCCTATTCAGTCCCTTATCCCTGAGGTCATACTCTACGACCTCGTCCCAGGAATTTTTCAATGTGCCTCTCGCAACCCCACTCCCGACGTTCCCACTTCTCACTTTCTGCACCCAACTGTCATCCTCAATCCTCTCCACATGCCCAAACCATCTCAGGTGGAAAAAATACCCACAAGAGTACAGTACACCCACCTCTGACCGCCACTGGAAGAGCTGTGCCAATTCTCCCACCTCCCCGACCAGCGCCAGCAGCACACTGCGGGGGGCATGGTACTGCAGCCAGTCTCGCTCCAGGCAGAACTTGTGTTGCAACGACCGCACTGCCTCCAGACTCAGGTCGGATGAAAACCTGTTACGGTATGGTGTCGTTAACTATCTATCTATTACACCCTTCACTCTGTCTATTAACTCCTTCAGTACAATGGCACCTTTCAAATTACAGCATGTCCTTGTTTTATGATGAGGATGTATATCATATCACTTGTAAAGGCTCCAGCATGCTTGCATCAGCCTTGGTCACTTAAATGATGGCTCTCCACACTGCTCAGTCTCTGGCAGCCTTCCTATTTAGTTCCTCATCCCATGGGTCACGTAACAATTTATTGTATACTGAGTCAATTATAACATGGGTTCAATGGGCAAATGTTTTTGGCCAAGGGCCATCCCCTGAACAAAGTCTAAAAACACATTTGCAACTCATCTATGCTGGTAGTTATTTCAGTTCACTGCAATTCACTTGCTGCCTGAACTCCAACACCACTCTACTGATCCATCACTGACTGACACACCTGACAGTGACACAGTTCAAAGGCCATCACAGAACAAACAAATGACTGTAACCTTGTGTGTCGGTGATGGAGTAAGTGAATATAGTGACCATACATCAACCAGTGAGGCTTTGCATGGGACTGTAATGATTGTACTGCATAAGCAAAAATGGTATCATACATCCAACAAAATGTCCTAACTTTCCATCATCGTATAAGTGATTCACTGCACACTGGTTCATCGCAAAACAAGAGTCTGCTGTATAGTCTAGCTGATTTCAAAGCTTATTATTCAGATAAGAAGAGACTTTTCAAACTGGAGAGGTTAAACACAGCCTTCATAAGACCCTTATTACTTTGCATCCATCTCGAGTTAAAGAAAATTGCTGGGTTGTTTTGTTTGTTTATAGGGGCTCTGTTGTGCTTGCACCGTCAACCTTGGTCACCTAATGGCAACTCTACATACTGCTCAATCTCTAGCAGACTCCCTATTCAGTCACATATCCCTGAGGTCACACTCTATTTTATCCCAAGAAGGAAGAATAAAACAAGAAATTACATCAATGGTTAAATTCCAGTAACCAAGCTTGCTACTTCACCATCTCATACACACACACACACACACACACACACACACACAGCTAATATATTTACTTTCACTCCTCTCTTCTAACCATGACATACAGTGTGGTCCATACGTAACATTCCTCTGCCATGCAATTTCTCAAGGGTGGCAGAAATGGCTCTTATAGAGGTATAAAAGTCCCTCCTGCATCGCTTATTCATTTCCTGCTCCCTCTGCCATGCCCACACCAGCAAACTGAGCCATCTCCACAACACACATGGTGCCGACTGGTGAGTTTCTGCTGCACAGCCGAAACATTTGGAGTCTCTCACCCATCTCCGTCAATCATCACCGTGCAAAAGGATGTTAACTAGCCATATCCAAAAATAAACTGCTAAGGAAGACGAGAATATGGGTCCAATTCCATGCAGATCTATCTATCTATCTATTGCCAGACGCCTTAATCCCGTAAGGGGTGGCCACAAACAAATCGCCTCCATGTCGCCCTGTCCCCCGCCATTTCACCGCCCTGCTCCCAGCTCACACCCCCCTCTCTCATATACCTCTCCACTCCATCCCTCCATCTCATCCTTAGCCTCCTCCTCCCTCTCCCACCCTCCACCTCACTCACATAACTGCACTGACTTACCGGAATTCCTCCTTGTGCTCATCGTGTAAACTTTCTGACGACACTCCATTGGTGAGATTGCGTGCCATGGTTCTTCCTCGTTTTATTCCTCTTCCTCCTCCTCCTCTTCTCCTTCCTTGGGTCGGGTGTCAGAGGGGGGTCAACTGCAGCTGCTCACAACACAACCCTGCCAAAAAAAAACACACACATCAGCTATTCGAACATAAAACAAAAAAAAGGATAACAGAAATAACTCACAAAACATACATAATAGACCTGTAGTTTTTTTTTTCTTTTTTTAATGCAAGGAAGAAGGAACCAAAGGCCAGGGCCTGCATACTGTTCCTTCCAAGAAAAAGTAAAAACAATACAAAAGAGAGCCAAATTCAAGATCCGTTCATTTCGAGTAGCACAACCATGGTTAAAAAACAACCCTGCATCCCAAAAATAGATGGCGAGATGAAATATAATGCTAGTCATGAAGAAGTGCAATGGAAAGGATGTGGAGCTACATTATTGTCTTTTTCTGATACTGAGCTATGTGAAGCAAGTTGAAAAAGAAAAAAAATCTGCACCAAGGTAATGTGAAAGAGCTATAGTCAAATATACCTTTCAGTCTGACTACACCTGGGATTCAATCAGGCTGAAAGGGGTTAGAGATTTCTGTCAGGTTAAACACACTATAGACTGGAGAGAAGGAAGAAAATCTTTGTTGCTTTATTGTGTATAACTTCCTTTTTTATTTATTTTTTCTCTCTACCTGCTACCTATCTTACTGACGGATGCCTTGATCTTGTATGGGGTGGCCAAACATGAAAAGCCTCCTTGTCACTTTGTCTTTGGCCGTCTGACTGCCCTTACTCCAACTCACATCCCCCTTCTTTCATACAACTCATTACCTCAGCCCCCCCAACTCATCCTCAGTCGTTCCCACCCCCTTCTCCCCTCCAGTGCACTCACACAAACTCTCCTTATCTCTCATTCTCCATCCTCTTCATATTGCATAAATAAAATAAAAAATACATAACTGGACTATGTATCTACATGCCAGATGCCATAATCCCTTAAGGGGTGGCCATATATTAATCGTTTTATAGGGAGGGGCACTACCCTCTGCCAAACCACTTGCTGACACATAGGAAACTCAAATGGGTTGGTTATATGGTTACCATCCACTGCTGTAAATGGTTTCCTGGCTTAAAGGAAACCATTAGGCTTGTCACTCAATGTCAGGCCACCTGAAAAGGAAAGAAGAGTAATAAAAAGTGACAGGAAAGATGAAACACGAAGAGGGGAGGGCAGACACAGAAAAAGCATGAAAAAGATGAAGGAAGAAGTAGGCAGCACTACATCAAGTGAATGCATAATGGTGAGAAATAGGAAGAGAGGGGGCAGACACAGAAAAAGAATGACAAAGGTGAAGGGAGAAGTAGGCAGCACGACATCAAGTGAGTGGATGATGGTCAGAAATACGAAGCGAGGAGGGCTGACACAGAAAAAGAATGATAAAGGTGAAGGAAGAAGTAGGCAGCACTACATCAAATGAGTGGATGATGGTTGGTGGGAACAATCTTATGGCTTCTAGCCTTTGGGTCCTTCTTCCATGCATAAAAAAAAAAAAAAAATGCAAGCATGTTGGAGCCTTCAAAAATGAAAACGAAAACTGCCAGACTTAATACCTTCCACAAGGAGATCCAATACTCCCTCCTGTGTGGGGAATTTAGTAGGATGTGGACAGATGGATGAAGATGATGATGATGATGATGATGATGATGCACAGTTTTACAGCCTGTAGAGTTCTGCTGGTTGGCAAGTGCTGTGGCTGCTGTTAGTTTTGTTGCTGGGTTTCAAGGTGGAGTTATTCTGTCTGAAACAGAGGAAATTCTTGTTATGATTCAGGGAGGTGTGCAGGACAATTGCTACTTACACCTTTTATTCTACTTACTGGTGTCTATCTACAGCCAGACGCCTTAATCCTGTAAGGAGCAGCCATAAACATTTCACTCTGTGCTGCCCCATCCTCTGCCATCTGACTGCTCTCTCTCTCCAAATCTATCCTACCCTAACCTAACCTATCCCTTTCATAATCATATTTTCCTTGTTTAGTGATAGATCCTCCTCATACTCAAAAACACACTGCTGTACACCTATACAAAGTCATGAAATCAATTCAATGGTGGGTAAAAATGCTTTTTAGTACATGTATGCTTTACTTGAGGCAGTAGAAGGACATTATCAATTCAATTCACGTTCCTCCAGTTTGTTTTCTGTATTTTTCTGACTATATTCAGGGTGGTAAA
>JAGKTI010038100.1:0-10780 GCA_018397915.1 Birgus latro | reverse complement strand
CTGGTCAACTCTGGAACTGTCTCCCTCTGTCTGTATTCCCTGCTTCCTATGATCTCCAATCTTTCAAACGCACTGTGTCCAGGCATCTCGAAATGAATGGATCTTGAATTTGGCTCTCTTTTGTATTGTTTTTACTTTTTCTTGGCAGGAACAGTATGCGGGCCCATGGCCCTTGGTTCCTTCTTCCTTGCATTAAAAAAAAACAAAAACATAATTTACAGAAAAACTACCCATTAAAGTTTCATTGCTACTGTACCTACAAAGCTGATTTGCCAGCTTCTAACTTTCAGCACCACTTTCACAGAAAAAGTTGATATTCTGAAACACATCACTGACAAACTGGGACTTGCAGTACTTCACTTAGAACAGTCGTTCTCTCACTACATACGAAATTTGTTCTATAATGAGAAAATGAAAATGGTCGATACTGAGAAGCTTTTATTGTCCACAAAGGTCTGTTGTCTGAATCAGCAGATGTTGTTCACTTGCATAACTAAACCTTACAGGGTAGTCAGCAACAATACAGGTTGCACTTACATCTTATCCATCATGGCCTTTAGAGACAAATGTACAAAACTGAGATATTACACTGATATTGTTCTGAGAGTAAACTACAAAAATATGAGAAGTGCAACACTTACATTAAGCAACTTAGCAAAGGAAGTTACTGCAAACAACTGACCTAGCACAAAGTTAATTTAAATTATTACACTAATTTACATTAACAATGTGACAAGTTTCACTACTTTGTTGCACTGAGTATAATCCTACAATATAATAGATAATGCATAAATAAAAGGCTAATACAAGTAAAAGAAAATTGTATAAAATTAAATGAAAACTAATCACATACCAAGCTCTACTCAAAGGTTTACAGCATGCTGCATATACTCCATAAATTGGCTGTGAACTTACTCTAAACTAACCGTCACATGCATCACTCATATAAAACTTCTTGCCCTGGCTCAACTCAACATAACCAATATTGTATGGTTGGTCTTTCATAGTACAGATATGTAGGACTGTACCTGTATTAGAACAGACTATAATGTGCAATAACTGGGAACACAGTTTAACTCATAATGTAAATGTATTATTTAAGCAAATAAATAATACTGCAATATAATTTGTATATTGTACTCCAAAATGGTACTTAAACTCAACAAAAATAAGTCTAAACAAAGATATACTGTACATCATTCTGCTTCATGTACATTTGCGGACATAAATATCGATACACTTCTTTACAATAAACAGCGAAACAGTGAACAAAGACTTTCAAAATCCTGTATGTTATTTTCAGAGCCCAACAAACTTTTGAGAATACTCTGTTAAAAGTTTCATAACCATTCCACTAAAAAGTGAGGCAATACTTCTGTCTGCAACTGTGTGTCAACTGTGAGAAGCTTGATCTGATAAATGATATACCTCCTGGTTATTTTACTCCAAAGGAAACTTTACCGAGAATGAATTACTGTACAAACAAAAAACAGTACACTACTCCCCAGTGCTCAACCTAATGTAGCTAACCCACTAAACTGATGATTTACTAGGCATCTTACACACACACACACACACACACACCTCGAAGACAGAAAAGATAATGTATAGTAGCCTCTCCATAAGCACAGTGGATGTTATATCTTGCTGACAGACACTTGAATCTTCAAGGAAATACACCACATCCTTTTTTTAACATGCTATGGCAACCCTGCTTCAACAACCTACACGAAGCAAGTGATATTATGAGACTGGCTTTTAAGTAATTAGGCATTCATGGATATGGCTTCTACCTTTTGGCTTAATTCTTTGTATAAAGACACTTGTAATCATCGTGAAAGTTCGACGTAGCAAAGAAATCTCCCTCTCTTGGTAGATATGAGCAATTTCTTTGGTAACTATTCTCTGATTTACCAAACACTGCCCCAATCAACAATGTACTTTTCACTGCTTGAAGCCTCATCCCAGAGTTCATCCTGGGTTGCTATGGAAAAAATGCCACTAAGTCCCTTGACATGCCCCATCAATTACTCAACCCCCACTCCTTGACCATTTATTATATGAAGAATCTACAATGTGGTAGTAAGCTTCAATGCACTGCAGCAAAGCCTGGTGTTTGTGTACCATCACAGAAAAAGCTCACCAACAAACCCTGCCAGCACTGTGTCCTACCTTTCATACTGTTCATTCCTCCCAAAAACATTAGATTATCTTTCTGTCTCATACTGGTGACATGGTGCTTAAGGAGTGGGTGATGAAAAAGAGGACCCACGCATCCAGGAGGAAAATATGGAAGCTGAAAGACCAAGCCGTAAGGGATATTTTCTACCGTGAGATGATGAAGGCGGTGGCTGAACAGGGAGACATTGACAGAAGTGTTAATGAACAGTACAGAGCCCTCCACACCAACCTCTTGAGAGTTTCTGATTCAGTATGTGGATGGACAAGAGGCCCACCAAGACATAAAGTGATCTGGTGGTAGGTTGAAGGTGTAGAAGTTGCAGTTAAAGGGGAAAAGAAGGCTTTTCTGGGAATGGAAGAAGGGTGGTAACAAAGAGGATTACTTGGCTGCCTAGCATATGACCTGGAAAGAGGTTTACAGGGCAAAGTCTGAGTCACAGAGACCTTTACTTGATAACTTAAATTGTGTGGAAGGGAAGAATATGATTTTTAAGATGGCAAACAAGATGAAGAGGGAAAATAGTGATATCATAAATGAGCACCGTGAATGATGAAGGGTTGTCGTGAACAATGGGGATATTAAAGACGCATGAAGAATGCATTACAGCCAGTAGTTGAATGAGGAGTTTGGGACAGGGAAGGTTTGAAGCCAGTAGATCCAGTGTCTGGCCCTTGGCCTTTGATGGGCGCTGCTACTGTGAGCGGGGCAATAGGCAGGATGTAGGTGGGGAAGGCAGCAGGTGTGTCTGGGGTTGACTGTTGAAATGTTGAAAGCCTCAGGAAATATAGGAGTGAGGTTAGTCACTGACCTGATAAATACGATTATATATGAGTGTGTTGTCCAAGATGATTGGCTGAAGAGCGTAAATGTAAACAAGTACAAAGGGAAGGGTGATGCCCTGGACAGACGAAATTATAGAGGCATAAAGCTTTTAGACCAGATAATAAAGGTTATGGAGAGAGTTCTAGAAGTTATGATTAGAGAAACAGTGAAAACTGATGAGATACAGTTTGGGTTTATGCCAGGCAGCGGGACCACTGATGCCATATTCATTGTTGTGCGACAGCTTCAGGAAAAATATATAGGAAAGAAAGGGGAACTATACTTTGTTTTTGTTGATTAGAAGGCCTCTGGCAGAGTCCCTAGAGAGGTGGTGAGGTAGGAAATGTGAAAGCTTGGGATCGAGGAGTGGCTGGTTAGGGTCATAATGGCCATGCATGTGGGTGCTTACACCCAGGTATGGGTGAATGGAGATCTGAGTGATGAGTTTTCTGTGAATGTTGGTGTGCATCAGGGGTCAGTCTTGAGCCCCTTTGTTGTTTATCATGGTTCTTGAAGCCCTCTCACATGACTTCAGAAATGGACTCCCATGGGAGATGTATGCTGATGATTTGGTGATGGTTGCAGAGAATGAAAGGGAGACAGAGGAAAGATTTAGGAAGTGGAGAGATGGTATGGGGCACAAGGGCTTAAGAGTAAATCCAGATAAAACAAAAGTGATGGTGTCTAGGGCTGGGGGTGGTACTGCTAAAGATGAAGGAGAGTGGTTATGTGCAATTTGTCACAAGGGTGTGGGAAGTAATTCCATCTTGTGCAGTGTTTGTGGTAAGTGGGTGCATAAAAATATAGTGGTATTAGAGGTAGAATGAAAGATAATGCTGATTTCATGTGTGCAGTGTGTCAGGGAGAGCGAATGGATATTGACAGGTGTGAGAGGATTGAACTTGCAGGAGAGTTTCTTGAGTATGAGGAAGAGTTTTGTTATTTGGGAGATATGTTGTGTGCTGGAAGGTGGGGCAGGAGCTAGCTCTATTGCTTGAGTGAGGAGTGGTTGGAAGATTTTCAGGGAGCTGTTGCCTTCCCTGACACTAAGAGGGTTCTCCCTACGTGCTAAGGGATCTTTGTATGCGGTATGTGTTTGGAGTGTATTGCTGTATGGTAGTGAGACTTGGGCAGTAAAGGAAGAGGATATTCGCAGGCTCAAACATACAGAAATGGCAATGATTAAGTGGATGTGCAGTGCATCCTTGAGTGCAAGGCCTGGGGGGGCCAGGTTTGCGATGGAAGAGTTGAGAGGTAGGATGGGACCGGAGTGTATTTGTGTTGTGATGGGGGGAGGTGGATTTAGATGGTTTGGGCATGTGGAGAGGATGGGGGATGATAACTGGGTGCAGAAAATGAGAAGTGTTAATGTTTGGGGTAGGGCAGTGAAAGCAGACCAAAAAAGACCTGGGACGAGGTCAATGAGTGTGACCTCAGGGTTAAGGGACTAAACAGGGAAGCTGCCAGAGATCGAGCTGCACGGACAGCCGCCATTAGGTGACCACGGCCGATGCATGCAAGCATGTCGAAGCCTTCAAAAACGATACTGAAAACAACCTCTTCTGATGTGTTCTTCATATTGCTCCCACATAAACTGAGTTCATGTAACACCTTCCAGCAGCATATCCAGCAGAGAACTGTTGGAGAACTTTTGACTTGGGCAGTACATAAACAGGACAATTAATCCCTTTCATCTGGGTGGTCCTTTTTCATTTACTCTAGCTGTTAGCAGATGATTATATCTGACATCCAAAAGGCCTTTTGTACTGATGGGGATTATTAATGCTACATCCAACCCCTCTATATTTGAAATGTCAGCCTAGAGTAAATAAATCTGCAAAGAGATGGCAAGAATAAAATGAAAATGTCTCGGAGATCAATGGATATTAACCCAGTCCAACGACATGTCTGTTTTCTTTTTGCCATCTCCAAATGATTTAACTCAAATTAGCTGGGACAATTAAAACCCAAATGGTTTTACATATACTGTATATATACCCATAATACAGCCCTTCAATGTAAGAAGAGCTTTAATAAACCCCCTGAACCTGCGAGGCCTTTCTTAAACTGATAAAATCCTCTGGCAGCAGCATGAGTAAGCTAAAAAGAATGCCACCCACATTCAGTGGGCTACAGACAGTCCTTCAGGTGGTAAGTCTGTGCTGATGGAGGGCTGATTGTGGTGTGTCCAAGGCCAGTAGTCCCTCTGTGAACACTTGGGGGTCCCATTCTCCTTGGGTTAGGGGAATCTCTGGCACTTCTCTCTCAACAGTTTATATCTGTAACTGGCACCTTATTATTTTCTTATATGTTATTTATGCAGTTATTAAAATGACATGAATAACACAAGAGTATATAATGCGTAATATGAAAGAAATTATTTAGGAAGAGGTGCTAGAGAGCCTCCTTAGCCAACAGAGTATGGGGGAGGGGGGAATGGACGAGTTCAGTTCCAAATACAATAATACAGTTTTCTAGTGCTCTTATTTAAAACTTAACCCCCTGAATCTGGTGGCATCTTCTTTGGCATATTCTTACTACCTCCAGGAAATTTTATTCAGCTTAGGAGAGACTTTCTAAAGTGGTAGGGTTAGATAATCTTCATTAAACTCCATCAGTATTACGATATTCACTAAACCTGAATAAAATCATCTGACAGCAGCAACAATATAATATAAATGATGTCCTCAGGTTGAAGGGGTTAAAAATGTCATAGTGCTGTACTTATGTAGTTGTGTCATGTGTGGAAACTTAAGCTCAGTCCTCATACAAGCTCTAACTGTCATGAAAACTGGTTTAAAACTGTCATTATGTGTTGTAAGGACAATTTACACTCCTTAGTATATTTTAAGCCTTCGTAAAATGCATTCTGACTGCTCAAACTGCTTGTAGTATCCTAAACACATGACACATAATAAGAACCCCCTCACTTCTTTACATCTATAAATGTAATTCACACAAATCCTTAAAAACTCTTATTATGCACTGTAAGGAGAAAGTTCTTACATTATAAAATATCCTTACAACTCATTTTGTGGGTTTTAAGGATGGCTTGTCAATTCTGTCCTTACAACTCACTGTATTCAGGAATTCACGCCGGCATCCATGCACAATCCTGTTTGCGCAAGAGCCAGAACATAAATACAGTACAGTACTTGGGTGTCTTGTAAGAGTGGGACAGCTTCTTAACTGACATGCATTCCTAAAGAAGTTATTCTTAAACCTACTTTAAAATGCTCCCTCTACAATAATACAGTATGTTAAGGTTTACAGCTTACGTAAAATTATTCCAAGTCTGCACTACAGGTCCTTGGGTGGAGATTGTATGCTACACAATTATATTTCTATACTGTTGGCTACAACCCTTGGTGACAGAGACAGACGCAGAGTAATTTTGGAGAAAGAAACAGAGCGTCAGTGCACAATTATACTATAATATGCCAAACTGATTCCTGTCAAAATACTCCAGTCTGGCAGTTGGCTGAAGTGACTGACCGGTATACCTGATTCTGTCATGGCTTCAGACTTGGAAAGCTGTTAGGAAGGCTTCTTGAAGTCAATGCCATGCAGTACGACAGCTGTAATTTATTCAAGATACAACCATACTCCAACACCTCTACCTTAACATCTGACAATATTTGTGCTTAACATAATAAGTTTTGCCTTAACACTAAGGGCCGTAGTCTTAAACTGTGGGAAGGCGTTCACCTTCCCCTATCAGTATATTTTGGTAGTCTTAAAAGGATAGCATTCCCTTGAGAATGGGAGAGGATTACCTCAGCATAGTGTACTGGACCAATACACTATGCCAAGGTAATCCTTTCCAGTTCCCAAGGGAATGCTATCATTTTAAGACTACCAGAAGATACAGATACGGCAAGGTGAATGCCTTCCCACAGTTTAAGACTACAGCCCTAAGTACCAGTAATAGCCTATCCTCAGTAAAGTCTTAAGAAAAAAAAAGCTACTGGATTATGGAAACAGGGTGACAGCTTACACCAGGCATGCTAAAGTTGCCCACAAATACCCTGGAGGGCAGACAACTCTCCAGTACAGGAGGAGCTGCCAGTAAGAGCACACTGGTAAACGCTTCACTGGCTTCTCCTCAAAATACACACAAGTTATGTGCTGGAGGTCATACAACTCTTGACTGGTTTTGAACATTTCCTTACTAAGACTTTCAGTATGCTTGACAATGAAGTGAGGAAGGAAGCAGCTAATCTGGAGCTGAGTTTTGTCAGACGTATCATAAAGAGCTACAATCGCTACTGTATCCTAAACACAAGCTACAGTGTTCCTTGTGTTCTGGTCTCTTTCAATCCTCTATCACAAGCTCAGATTGTGTGTACAGACAAACTGTGCTTAGAATTACAAGAGGCATCAACAGTAGATATTTCTTATCATCACACTCACATTCTTCATCATAGGAATCAACCACAAGAGATCTGCCTTGCTGTAACTACTACTGTTAAACAGTTACCTCTACATCAAACCAATACAACTTAGCTAAGATTTGCTTAGATCAGCAATTTTGATTTGCAGCACAATACTGTAACTCATTTAAAATCCTTCTCAGTCAAATAATAGTATGGAAGATTCCTCATTTCTTCATTATCCATATACTGTATAAACACAACATCCTGAGTGGAAAGTTTTGGAACAATGGTGTGTGGGTTATTTAGAGTTAAGTCACATGGTAACTGACCTGAAGCTTCACTGAGTGTGGTAGCAACAGCCAACTGATCTGCATTCCTCCTGTTCTAATTCCATCAGAAATATTTGTGGGGTTTTATGTACTTAAAGAATGCCTATACTAAACTTTATGCTGCTTTCACCTGCTCAAAATCCCTTGAAATAACATTTAATTTCCCCAGACTAACACTTACACTACTTCTAATCTGCTTAAGAATACTTCACCAACTCTGGGGATGGTTATCCAAGACTCTAAGTCCTGACTGAAAACTACTCTGCCAAATCTGAGGATGATTTGTTGGCTCCTGCTCTTACCCCGAGTGCACCATCATATGAGGGTTGATCTCATCCTTCCTGGGATAATTCATGTCCTTCCTGCCATAATTCATATCCTCTTTCCTTGGATAACCCATGTCTTCCTTCCTGGGAACAAACCCAAGATCGTCCTTCCGAGGCACAAAGCCAAGATCCTCTTTCCTGGGAACAAAACCCATATTTGCATCTTCCTTCCTGGGAACAAACCCAAGATCATCCTTCCTTGGTACAAAGCCACCAAGATCCTCTTTTCTTGGAAGAAAGCCGAGATCATCTTTCCTATGCACAAACCCAAGATCCTCTTTTCTCGGCTCGAAGGGATGTTCATTTTTCCCTGGAAAAACGTTAGTATCATCTTTCCCAGGAAAAACGTTAGTATCATCTTTCCTAGGAAAAACGTTAGTATCATCTTTCCCAGGAAAAACGTTAGTATCATCTTTCCTCTCATACTTCTCAGCAGCACATTTCTCACAGCCAACTTTCTTTTCCCCCCCAGTATGCATCAAGCGGTGGGAGTTGAGGTGTGACTTCTGTGACAGTTGCTTGCCACATTCCTCGCACTTGAAACGCTTCGCCCCAGAGTGTGTGTATTGGTGCCTCTGTAAGTTCCCCTTGCTTGAAAACCGCCGTCCACACTGCTCACACTCAAAGTTCTTCTCCCCTGTGTGCATCAGTTGGTGGGACTTGAGGTGGCCCTTCTGAATGAACAATTTCCCGCACTCGTCGCATTCAAAGCGCTTCTCGCCAGTGTGAGTGAAGCTGTGACGCTGGAGGTTTCCTTTGCTGATGAACTTCTTCCCACACACCGAGCACTCAAAGTTTTTCTCCCCAGAGTGCATAAGCTTGTGGGATTTCAGATGACCATTCTGTGAAAACAAACGTCCACAAAGATCGCACTCAAACTTCCTGATTCCCAGGTGGATTGTTAAATGGCGCTGCAAGTTGCCCTTGCTTGAAAACCACTTGAGACATTCATGGCACTCAAATTTCTTCTCAGGTCCATCATGGTTGCATGTGGGTGTGGGTGTGGGTGTGGGTGTGGGGGTTGGTGTTGGGGTGTTGGTGTTGGTGTGGGTGTTGGTGTGGGTGTGGGTGTTGGTGTGGGTGTTGGTGTTGGTGTGGGTGTGGGAATGGGTGTTGGTGTGGGTGTTGGTGTGGGTGCTGGTGTTGTGGTGGTGATGATGATGGTGATGGTGATGGTGTTCAGGGGGCTGTTCCTTCACTTGAGGTGTTTCCTTGCTGGGGGGGAAGATACGATTATACTCTTCAAACATAAAATATTTGTCTTGACAACTCGAAAATCTTTCCATTGTAATTCCAAACTCACTCAGTCTTCCTCTAAGTTCGGCTATAGCTAAATCATGAATATAGTTTGAAGCCACCTCTACAACAAGTTAAGTTCCAACAAAGTGATATCCTTGCTGTTTACAAGATGCTCTATCTTACATTCTTTTCCTCCTATATTCTGCTCTGTAAATAACAGGTAAATAAAAATATAGGGGTTGTTTGTTTGGGTTGCAGAATGCCAATGCTATGCACTAATTACTTTTCTGATGCAAGAGTTTAACTTGGGTGATCACAACAAAAATATTCCAAAAAACACTTCAAACTCAGTAACAACTCTACAGTCCCTGACAGGATCAGGAATCATTCATAAATGGCTTCTTTGTCTGTTGATCTGATGCACCCTTAGTCTGGGGAAGAATTCTGATGATGTGATGAATGCCAGTCCTGTTACAGATGGATTATGTCTCTTGTCTTTTTTTGCTTTCCACAAGTCTTCATTAGATCATCTGCACACCTGCAGAAAGAAAATTATACAACTTAAACATAATACTATACTAACAAAGAAAGCTCAGTAAAGTATACAAGAATGCCCATAATGTGGACAAGAATGCCCATAATGTGGAGTACTACCCTCAGATTTTTCAACCAAGCAGTCAGTAAGTTTTCTTCAATTGTCATAATTTACATTAAAAGATGCACATACATAATCACTGAAAAAACTGCTCACATTCTATACATTTCCATGAACTGTCCAGATAAGAATCTTATTCTTAATATGCATCATTTTACTTATCTTAATCCAATCATCCATGTCCATACAAGATGCAGAGATAATGAGCCAGGCTCCTTGATCTCTACCAGGATATGAATCAGAAAATGAATGCCAAAAATGAAATATTCCTTCATCCTGTATTGTACAAGGTATGAGACTGCTTAGAGAAAAGGGGATGGATGGTGAAACTGACATACCTACAGCAATCCAAGTCGGAAGGTTTCCAACCCTCCATTCTTGTTCTTATCAGTACATGAACAGGATTGCCTACCGTAAATGGATGGAATTTGTTCACATATTTCTCCATGTATAAGATTATATATATATATATATATATATATATATATATATATATATATATATATATACATACATACATACATACATACAGTAGGCGCGAAAAGTATTGACTTTTTTTGCCGACGTCATTCTTTTTCGAGTTAAGTGAAGTAGGGTCAATACTACCCTCCCCTGTGATGTGAAATGAGCTGACGCTTTTTCAACGGAAGCTGGCAACCCTGCTTGATAGGTTTGGCACCACAGGAGCAGGCTCAGTAATGTTTGGGCAGCCACAGGAGGAGGATTGTCTCTGTGTGTGATGCACCATGAGGGCATGTTTTGACTCAAATAACACAGTTATTTGGTTACCTACCACATTCTCATCATGCCTAAAGTAACCACAAGCAAGGACAAACGTGTGGAAGTGATTA